>JAMZAV010006795.1:0-32830 GCA_024449915.1 Sweltsa coloradensis | reverse complement strand
ACACTGTCAACCGACAAGTTGTTGTTTCGTTTGAGCTAGCAAATAGGCGGCGAAGCAGATTATTAAATTTAATGCTTCAACCCATACCCATGGCCCCAAAGAAAAGCGCGATACTCTGAATCAGAAGGTACCGGATTCCAATCCATCAAGACCCGCAATCCTGACTGAAATTTTTATTCCGAAGATTTCCTCAGTCGTTTATGCGAATGCAAGGGATTTAACAGCCTTCGGACATTCGTTTTCCAACTCAACTATGTCCTATAACTAGGAAAACGCTCAGTTGGACCTTGGACGCGTTGTTGAGCGAGCACCGGTACGTGCAACATGACCCGAGTACGACATTCCCATAAGGCCCACCACACAGTGTAGGCCTAACTGGATATTGACATTGTACACTTTATACTATTCCAACATCTTTGCATTGTTGAGCGAGCGAAGCGAGCGTCTCCACTTGACTCTTATGGCTCGAATGTCTGTTTTTTTTTTTTCTGTTACTGCTTCGATACAGGTCGCACCGTTTCTCTGATCGACCTGAAATTTTGCACACATGTACATACCACCTAGGCGGGTTGCTGTATAGTTTTGTGGCAAAATCGTTCAAAAAGTTAAAAAGTTACATTAAAGTTAATCGAAAGTTTTTTTTTTCAAACTAAACGGCGACAAAATCTGAGGTGGCCTAATCATTTAGAATGTCCGTCCGATCACGAATATGTTATTTTTATTTTGATCCGATAAGTAGTGTAGATGGAAATTACATTATAACAAAGTCCCGTTACCATGGCAACGGAAAGTCGCACAGCTTTTTTGGCTCATGATAGCGGTCAAACGGAGGCTCGGATCGAGTTGAAATTTTGACCATCCGCAAGTTTCGTTCCCGATTGAATGCCATTAGTTTTGTGGCAAAATCGTTCAAAAAGTTATAAAGTTACATTAAAGTTAATCTTAAGTTTTTTTTTAAAACTAAACGGCGACAAAATCTGAGGTAGCCAAATCATTTAGAATGTCCGTCCGGTCACGAATATGTTATTTTATTTTTTTGATCCGATAAGTAGTGTAGATAGCAATTACATTTTAACAAAAGTAACGTTACCATGGCAACGAAAAGTCGCACAAGAATTCTGGTCACTATGTACTGCCACCTAGAAGAAATCAAGAGTAAAATAGTTTTCCCAAAGAAATGATGTCAAGGTCCTCTAGATGGCGGTGGATTTTATCCATTCTCTCCTATTTGACAAATTTTCAGCTAAATCGGTCAAGACCTAAAAGACTTATTGGTATGTAACATTATGGGAATGTCGTACTCGGGTCGTGTTGCATGTAACGGTGCTCGCTCAACAACGCGTCCAACTGAGCGTTTTCCTAGTTCTAATTCACGTGTCGTCATCCCTTCTAAAGTGTATCTTTGTATCTTCACTGCCTCCTTCATTTTTAACATCATTTTTCGAAATATGATTACCAATAAGTCTTTAAGGTCTTGACCGATTTAGCTAAAAATTTGGAAAATAGGAGAGAATGTTGTACTTATTGACCCTGCAAAATTTCATAACGATCGGAACATTTTTATTTTTTTTTTATTTTTTATTTTTTTTTATTTTTTATAACCAACGATCGGATTTTGTTCAATAACTATACAGCAACCCGCCTAGGTGGTATGTACATGTGTGCAAAATTTCAGGTCGATCAGAGAAACGGTGCGACCTGTATCGAAGCAGTAACAGAAAAAGAAAAAAAAAAACAGACATTCGAGCCATAAGAGTCAAGTGGAGACGCTCGCTTCGCTCGCTTAATAACCTAGTTATCTCCTGGAGAGGGTTACACTGGGTAAATCTGATGAGTAGGTATACCCTACAGCGGGCATCCTACAAAAAAAGTGTTCAACTCATATCCCATATATAATTTTTGTGGGAAGCCTGCCCAGGATGCAATTCATGCCCCTCATCAGGTGTCAAACTAGGTGTATTGCTGATAGGACAATTGTGAAGGGATGTCCGGATTTAAGAGGACTCAATCCCTTGCATTCGCATTAACGACTGAGGAAAACCTCGGGGAAAACCTTCAGTCAGGATTGCCGGTCTCGACGGGGTTTTAACCCGGGACCTCCTGAATCAGAGTCGCGCGCTTAATGCTCGAACCAACACTGTCGGTATAATATCCCATATAAATTATCTATCGATTTCCGAAATCACCGAAACCAAGAACGTACAAAGATAGGTACCGGTACCGTCTTGAATCCTACTCAACATGAACAGTGTGTACACAACCCTCTGCTGTTTCTAGCGTCCAGTCTAACTACGAGGCAAGCATGTCTGGTGCGTACGACCTAAAGCAATGCTTTGTTCTCAGCCATAAATTAGTGCGTAATGTCCCCGCACTTCTGCTGACAGCGCTGTAGGTGCGGGCCATGATTCCAACTGGCCTTTCACTAACAATAATTGCCCAACTGAACGCCTAGGCCGTAAATTATCTGCGAATCCCTAACAAAGTGGCCGCACATATTCCCACGTTTAGCACCGTACTAAGCTAACTCAACGGGGATAAATCATTACCAGGGGCTGCGCGGCGTTCAGGTCACTTTCTTGGATTGCGAGTGAAAAGTTTCTAAGCCACTGAGGTTTACCCAAAGATTAACAAAACGATTTTAAATGAGGAGTGTAACATCATCTTTGTAAAGCATTACTACCGAAAGACTACTCATATAATACAGTAAGTCAGTAACTAAAGTTGATTTGTCAGAAAGTTAAAAGTCCCTACAAACATCTCAATCTTTAATCATCGTTATTTACAAATTACCATTCATAGCCCGTCGTTTTCATACAAAACTTTATTTGAAAGAAACGTGTTCGTTCAAAATATAACTGTAAATATAATCATATAACTTAGTAATTATTATAACAAGCAAATTAATAATCGGAAATTATATAGTTAAATATATGTTTCTAGATTTTTTCTTGGTAAAACAGTTAACTTCGTGGTATTGGCAAGTTAAAGCACTGTATCACAGAACAGCGTTGAAACATAATTTTTATTTCTTTGGATGGCAGTATGAGTTGGGGTCACATACAACATTGCAATATTTATTTCGGTGAAACGTGAAACGAGTGGCACGGTGCAAAAAAGCACATAACATAAAATATAGGCCTACTTGCCGTGTAAATATGTGTATACCTGTACATAATGACTATAGTAATTTATTTCAATTGAAAAAAATGTAATTCTACATATTTATTAATTATAATTCTTTTATTTAAAAAATCTCATTTAAAATAGTTTATACATTACAATAATCTGCCCACACTATGCAAAACCATAACGTTAATACTATAAAAAATATATTTTAAAACAACCAATTAGCCCTAGATAAGCATATGTGCTAAGTAATAAATATATCACTATTATAGATTGGAATTAAAATTGGTCTGTATTTGAGAATGTGTATCGTTATTAAGTGGTTTCAATAACCGATAAACTATCCTTGAAGAGCATCCAACCACAAAGCAACCAAATACCTCCAACACACAACTAACGAAGAGCAGCCACTTACATTATGCACCATGCCTACGCGCACAGAGAATAATTAGAATTCCTTATCAAACAGATTGTAATTGGATTCCCCACTCGGTAAATTAGATCGAGGTATGTGGCGCTGCATGCGGAGACGAGCTAGTACATCGATATCGATCCCGACAATCGAACGTAATTAACGTTGTCATCGGAGTGATAGAAAAGTACATTCGACGTCTCTGTCCCTCAATCGATACGATGAGCAAGTAGAGGGGGGTTAGCCCATCAAGATGTTCTCAGGGGGCCCCGCGTGGCTTGATGGGTAATCCGTGACCCACGTGCATCATACTTTACCCACATCCAATCACTACGCAGTGTCCTCAAGAACACTGTATCTGTCTAGACCGGCACCTCCACCAAAACTTACATTAATATTTACTTTGCGTATCTTATAGACGTGAGCGTTGATTTTGTCTAACCCGGCACCTCCACCAAAAACGTATTTACATTTACCTTTGCGTCTCTCATAGCTGTGAACACAGTTTTTGTCTAACCCGGCACTCCACCAAAAACGTATTTACATTTACCTTTGCGTCTCTCATAGCTGTGAACACAGTTTTTGTCTAACCCGGCACCTCCACCAAAAACGTATTTACATTTACCTTTGCGTCTCTCATAGCTGTGAACACAGTTTTGTCTAACCCGGCACATCCACCAAAAAAAAATTACATTTATATTTGCGTCCCTCATTGATGAGAATACTGCACTGTCTTACCCGGCTACCCCACGAAACACTTTTGAGTCTCTCATTGATACGAACAAACTTTTTGTCTAACCCGGCACCTCCACCAAAAACGTATTCATTTTTTTCGTTGCGACTCTTATTTATGAGAATGCGCTGATCGAGACTGTTTGGAACGAGGGCCGTTATATATTTAATTATTATACAACAAAATACAACAAATTTCTTGTATGTTGTATGTGCATAACAAAATATAAGCGTTTTTGGTTAGATTTTCGCCGAGGTAAATAGCATACAACATTTAATATTGTGAAAAGAATCCTAATGACACGTTCAAAAATATTTATTAAACGAGGGAGCGGAGCGACCGAGTGTCTCCATTCAACTCAAACGGCTCTCAATCTGTGATTCTGTCTGTCTGTCTGTCTGTCTGTCTGTCTGTCTGTCTGTCTGTCTGTCTGTCTGTCTGTCTGTCTGTCTGTCTGTCTGTACGTCGAAAATCAGCCGAACCACTGAACAGATTTCGCTGAAATTTTAAACAGACATCCGGTACGAGTTAACTGAGAACTGTTAACAAAATCAGCTAGATCCATTGCGATTTAAGCCTACAATAAATAAAAATGTGATTTTTTAAAATATCGATAACATTTGTTGAGTAGCAGCTAGCTAGCGGGACGAGATGTGCGTGGCTAGCATGGCATAGTGGTAATTCATTTAGCCTACCGCACGGAGGATCGGGGTTCAATACCCATTGGTTAGTTTTTTTTTTATTTTTACACCCACATATTATTTTTGAGGGGTGTTAAATGGGGAATAAAAATTAGGTGATTTTGTTTTATCTTGAAAATTTGTTAATGTTTCACGCTAATACGTTTTGAACACGATTCGCATTTTGAATGTTCAATTTAAATAACTAGGGAAACGCCAAAGTCGTTGTTAAACGAGTGAGTGAGCCATGTGTATAGTACCCGATATCATTCCCCATACTGGGCTAGATCCATCCTTAGGTACCGTATAGGGGAGGAAAGGGGTTGTTCCCGGGTACTCAACACATGGCTCACTCACTCGTTTAACAACGACTTTGGCGTTTCCCTAGTAAATAAATAAAGGCATAAACATGACACTAGTACAACAGTAATGCTCATAAAATTAATATTAACTGCATTAATACATTATACAACCTTACATAATTTTAATTTATTTCTAGTATAATTTCTAGTATAGCTTCAACTTCATCACCTTCGACTTCCAGATGAATTAATAATATCCAACATGCTCCCTCAGATACACCTGTAGAGTCTATTGAAATACATAGGCTATTTGGTAACTCATATTTTTTTACACTGTCATACATTCTCCGTCGAACAGTTTTATCGCGTGTAATTCCGTTACGTCCCTTAATTTACTGTTAGTCCTACATAAAAATGTTATTCCATTGGCCACGTACAAGAGCTGTCCATCACCAATGATTGGTTGCATCGCCCTCCTAGCTCGATCCAGAGTGCGGTGTTTTATTTGGCGGGCACTTTGCATAATGCGAGGCCCCAGCTGCACCGCGTCATAAAGAGCGAGTGTATTTGCAGGGCGGTGCAATTATTCAGCGCGGCTGTGGGCACTGTCCGCGCTCACGCTGTTTACAAACAATGAGAGCGGCAAGTTCGAGTGGCAGACACTCAATCGAACAAGCTTGGCTTGCATTTCACAAAGCTCCAAGTCAACACTAACATTATTTTAAAGTTGTGTTAACGCGTGTTTGCTCCGTGCTCCTGTTGGTTGGTCTCCTCGACTAATGACTGTAATATCCGTGCTGTGGGGTTCTTATTCGAGAGGATAATGCAACTCCAGGGACCTCCCCGGAGCCGTCCCACAGTGCCGCTTCCCGTAAGGCCATCAACCTTTTTTTTCCCCCTATGCCATCATTACTACCTGTCGATAAAGACCATGTTACACTTGTTGGCCTAAGGGGAATTGATTTATTCCCCTTAGGCCAACACCCTGCATTTCATTATCGAAAATACAAAGAAGGTTTGTTGGCGTTGGGGTAATTGATTTATTCCCGTTAGGCCAACAGCGTATATGCATCGTTTACGGTAAGGAGCGGGGCGTTGTTGGCCTTGGGGTAATAGATTTATTCCCGTTAGGCCAACAGCGTATATGCACCCCGCTCCTTACCGTAAACGATGCATATACGCTGTTGGCCTAACGGGAATAAATCAATTACCCTAAGGCCAACAAACCTTCTTTGTATTTTCCATAATGAAATGCAGGGTGTTGGCCAAAAGGGAATAAATCAATTCCCCTTAGGCCATCAACGCTTCCTGTAACATGGTCTTTATCGACAGGTAGAAATGATGGCATAGGGGGAAAAAAAAGGTTGATGGCCTTACGGGAAGCGGCACTGTGGGAAGACACCATTTATTTCTGTTTGAAATATCAATACATAATAATCAATCATATTTTAAAGTAGTGTCAGATAGTATTAATCTCTATGAATAAACCGACCAACAATACAAGGCTAAAAATAAATTACAAGTTTCCAAATAGTGTAATTATTTGGCATTGTTTTAATTTCCTTAGCAATGAAATCGTCGTCGGCTGTTTAAAAGGTGTGATTTTTCTTATAAGTGTTGGGGTAGGCCTACTTTGATGAATTGCTACAGGTTACAGATAATGAAGATTAAACAAAACATGTAAAATAGTTAGATAGTAGCTGGTAGCTGGTAGCTGGTATAGAGGCCTAAGAAACCTACGTAAAATAAAACAAAATCATGACAATGAGATTCTAATGCGAAATAGTTTTCCGATTGTATTAAATAACGTGATAGGTCTAACCTAACAGATTTTGAAGCCGTCCAGAAAATGTCATCAATGGTCGAAGTAGCCATTTGGCCGGAATCAACAACACCTCCGGTGTATTTAAAATATTAATAAGTAATTTTGCCACGCTCATCCAATAAATAAAACAATGCCTCGGCCGTGTGAGAATTTCGCTAGATTCATACTATGGTGGCAAGTACCGTATCTCCGCAACTGCCTTGAAACGTGACCGTGAACTCCACCATCTTGAGCCTTAGTAAAGACGATGTTGCGTTACATCGGAATTATCTGCTGTCGACATCAATTAACCCTCACCTCCGGAGCTCGGCTGACAAGGGGGCAAACTACAGGCAAAACATCGGTTAAACAAACAGTGCTGTGAAACCTGAGGGGGTCAGGTTCTATATCGCTGGGCAGAAGGAGCCGGGATCACAGACATGTCAGACTCAATTCGTGGAATCTCGCTTCCGAAATTTGGTTGTTGAAGTATCAATTTTAAAACAGCTTCAAATAAATGTATAGTACTGAATTAGTACATATTGTTTTGTGTTAATACAATATGTCGACGCTCTCTTGCACTGCAGAAAAAAGAAAACTGATGGCCAAACTCAACGAACCAAAAAATAGAGAAAGACACCTGCATCACGACGTAGTCAAAACTGAAAATGCATTTTTCCAAAGAAACCCATGACAAGAAAAAAGTCATAATGTTAAAATATATTATGATCCTAAATCTTAAATTGAGTGCCGAGTGGGTAGGCCTAGGTTATAAATGAAAAATATATTAAAATATTTTGTTTGTTTACTAATACGACTGCAAGAAGTTTGAATGGAAATGGGGCTACAAATTTTGAGTGAGCAGGTACAACAAAAGCACCTCCTCCCCCAACAGCGACTGCACGACTAGAGATCGTCATATCAATCTATCGGTCGCATCGCACCAACTTGTCTTAGCGTCTGACATCTCGCCCGGCTTCTAGATTCTCTCCTGGTCCATTGGCCGCGAGATGCTGTGAAATAACCGCGGAATGAACTACCCTACTCGTCATATTCGAGGCATGTATGGAGAGCGCATAGCAGGAAGACTGGAATCAATGGGCCGACTAGACTCGAACCACCTCCGACAAGTACCCTGCAGGACGCGCAACTTTATCCACATACTCACTTCTCTTTGCGACTAATTGGGGTTGGCAATTGGCATTAAATTTATCTATGTCACATGACAAAATGCAAAACAGAAAATAAATAAATTACTCTACTTTTGTGCTGGTAGCCCACTCATAGGCCTATATGAACTGGGGGACATACAACAAAATCATTGTTATCAGTCAACAAGATTTGTTAAAATTTTAAACGAACACAATTATTTTTGGTAGGGTAGCCTACCCTGCAGTAAAGGCCTATATTTTAAGTTAATAAAAATTCAGTCCAAACCATGAAATAAAAAACCTCTCACCTTTATAATTGGAAGCAGCAAAATACATAAGAGTGGTTTGGATAAATCTGTTTTTGGCACTTAGCTTACCCCAATGACATTAAGAGGAATTAATCTAGACGCATGGCTGTTTAATGTCTTTGACTGTAGGGCCTACACCTTGCCAACTCAAATATAAAGTAACCTTTCTGCAGCAGACCCATAAACATGGAGCAAAGCAAATGAAAACGATTTCGTAGCCTTAGTGTACCTAGGTCCTACTTGCATGAGTCTCAAAATATAAAATGTTTTACTTAGATTCAGTTTAGATTGGTTTAAGGGCACGTCAACCGTGAGGTCATTATAGGGAAATTAGGGAGGAGGGCCCCATGCAGGTCAGAACCAGCCAAGGGTAGGGAGGAAGGGGAGAAATTTCACGTCGCGGTCGTCATCGTCATTGTCATCGTTCGTGGTGTCATTGTCATCGACGTCGGGGAGGTCGTCCAGGGAAGGGGGTGGTGCCCCGACGACGATTGCCAGAGCTCACCTCTAGTTTCGGGGAGTAATACAGCCGATGTTTGCGAGGTGGAGTTTTTCTCTTGAATCGCCTTGTACGATTAGCAGAGCCATGCTCTGGGCCATTCTACCCCGAAACAACCGCAACTAGGGACATATTCGAACGCGAAGATTACTTGGAAACCGCGCGAGAGAAATTATTTGAAATTTCGAACACGTCTCAACCTTCGAGACCCAATCCCCCGTCTCCCTCCCTTCCATTCAGCAGCATGATTATGAAATTTTCGGAAAAGAAAGAGGGCCATCCACACGGCATCCTTTGCTCAAATTTTAAAACGAATTCTCACGAAACAACTTCAATGCATTTCCACGCACAAAAATCTTTTGTGTCTTGTAGGGCTAGCTGCTTCTAGTTCCGGCTTTCCTGTTCCAGTATAGACTAACATGACGTGGTATAGGTCATTTCGATAAACCCTCCTCGTCACTACAAGTTTTTTAAATAGTTTATTTGGATTAAGGGTGCGTCAACCGTTAGGTCATAATGCGCCACTCTAGCCTACCTAGGAGATGTGGGGAGTAAAGTCCCATGCTGGTCAGAACTAGCGGGGGTAGGGGGATGAAAGGCAGTGTTCTAACGTCGTGGTCGCCAACGTCTTTGTCATCTTTCGTGGTGTCATTGTCGTCGTCGACGGGAAGGTCGTCAAGGGGAGATAACCCCGATGACGACTGCCACAGCTCGCCTCTAGTTGTCGGGGAGTAAAATTACTAGCTAGTATTTTCTGCGAGATGGACGACAGAGGAAATAGGTAGCACCATATGAGTCAAATAAGAAAAAGAGAAAGTAGTTCATAGAGACCTGCTAAATGCTGATAGTAGATGCGAAGCAAACTTGCGAAAAGCCTTCCCAACAGAATCTTTTGGTCAGAACCCAGGCCAGCGATAGTAACAAATCACAACTTCGCTCAAACTTGGGTAGATTGAAGACTGATGTAATCTGGCCATGACCTGACGCTGTGGCAGAACAATATTGTTCAATGTAAATGTTTCTTGTATCTTTAAATTTCATTACTTGAAAACTTTCACGGTAGGTTTATCAATTCCAATCACTTCTGATTTAAAATCGACTCATTTTGTTTCTACAGCAACGCAAATAATTTCAAAACAATGTCCATGCACGTCTTTTTTTTTTTTGCGTCAATCTGGCCACAGCCCTCGTTGGATGAGCGAAGCGAAGATTCCATTTCACTACACTGGAGAAAAAAAATCCGTCTTTTTTCTTCTTTTTTTCTGTTTTGTATTTTTGTGTGTGTTGTTAACACAATTCCGGCTAAACCGATACTCCAATTTCGATTAAATTTTTTTGGAGGCCTTTGAAATTTCTGAACTTAGAATTTCCACGTTTTTGAGCGCAATCGAAAAATTATTTCTCATGATAATCGCAATTTTATGCTTTTTTCGTTTTAAAAAACAAATTCTTCGACTTATAACACCTACATGCTTTATCCGATTGTATTGATTTTTTTACAGAACCTTAATTTTATGAATTAATATATTCGTGTGAAATTTGAGCGCAATCAAAAAATTATTTCTCATGAAAATCGCAATTTTACGCTTTTTTTCATTTAAAAAATAATTACGCTCATCCAACAACGCGCCTAAAAAGCGTTTGCGAAGTTTCCTAGTGCTAACATAACATGTGCCTTCTATATTTCTACCACCAGACATTTAGAAAAATTACCAACGTACAAAACAAAAATTTGGTTTTGTAGGGCCTCTTCGCGTATTAGTTTCATGCTTTTCATAGATCTGACACTTAACAATAAATAAATAAAACGTATTTAGAAACGACCCACTCAGTCACAACTGATTTTCAGTGGAGGGCTTTAATTATTTTAAGCAGACCAAGCCAACCCCATCGGATACGATTCCACCCGCAAGCGGCGCCAGAATCAACCAGGCTCAGAATTTTTTGTGCCTCATTGCTCCAGAGGACGGCTTCATAGTCACCGTTTACACATTCCTAAGCCAAGAGTGATGGCTTGAAATCCATATCAGAAGTTGCCTGAAGCGGGATTCGAACCCAAGACCTTCTGTATTGGAAGCAGGGACTCTAGCCACAAGACTAACGAATCCCACACTTACAATACAAGTGGTTGCCATTGCCTGTGCTTCCAATATTTGAAGGCGTGACGTTCTATTGGTGAACAGACGACTATATAACCGATAGCGAGTCAGTGGGTAAACGATCCCGCAGGATAAAACTCCCGAGACGTATCCAGTGTCGAACCAGCCGGCTGTGATGTATTACCAAGAGAATAACCTATAAAACCAAAGTAGTTCTGTAATACTAGACCGTGACAGGTGACGGAGTGCTTGAGCGTGATTGAGTGGCCTCGCAATCTAGTAGCCCATCTGGCTTGATGGCGCTCATGTATTTTAATAATAACATTATAGTGGAGGTGATATTATAGTACGTAGCTGCATCAGCATGGGCGAAATACGTGGTGATGTGTTTTGCAAGACATGCTTCGTTCGTGAACCACCTTCAGTGTCCGACCATGCATGAGAGTACTCAGTACTGTTACAAGTCCATGGTCACAACATTAACAACTGACGTTCGTAGCTCCGTGGTGTGACAATGAAAAGACAAATAAAACGAAAAATAAATAAACTATTAAAGACTTTTTGTTGTCCGTCCGTCTGTGTGAGTGCTACGCCTCACGATCATTTATTAAAGTTACATAAAAATCGAGCAGCCGTCCGCGGTGGAGTATTCGGTTGGGGCGTAGGTCCGAGGAATACGATCCCGCATAAGGCATGTTCTTTTTGTAATTGTCGTTCACCATTCATCTATCACCCCTTATCTCTCATAAGTGAAAATCGAGATTACACCGTGTTAACTGGCTGATATGAACTAGATTTCAAGGCCATAACACTGAATTTTTTTTAAATCGAGAACGACGTCCGAGTGAAAATCGAATCATTTTGTTTGCATTGCTCGTCAACAAGGAGGACGATATAGAATTGTTTGTGAAGCTTATTACTAGCGTTCGACGTGAGTTGGGACGCGGGGTCGGAACGCGAGTTAGAAGGCAGGTTGAAATTGTACTGAAAACTAATTTCGCCCGCGTAACCCACCAACTGGCAACTACCTTAGTGTCGTACGCGACTAATATAAACGGGGTCTCAGGGAAGATTGTTGTCCAACTCAGAAAAGTTGAAAGTCATGTGCCCGCAAGAACAAGCAAGGAACCTTTTTTCTGGTAATCTTTGTCTTAGGAACCCGTCGCCAAAAAGATCAACGGGTACGTCGAATTGAAGTACATCGAACTGTAGTTCATTGCTGTGTCTGCATCTACGTTATTAAATTTATTTAGTTGTCCTCTTTTGAAAATCAGATTTTTAACTGAATAGGATAGATGTTAAATATTTGTTTTTAAGTATAGCTTCGCACCCTGTTTTTGATACTTCTGTACCTGTACTTGTTTGCATACCATCTTGTTGTAGAAAAATGGTTTGCAGGAGTTAAGCTACAGTGTGATTACAGAAATATAAAGCTATGGCGCTGAAGCAATGCTAATGGCCTTGTAATTTAATCTTGAATAAGGGGAAGTTATAAGACACTTTCGCCCTCGGCCACAGATGATCGAATGATGAAAAAATGCACCCGACAGAAAATTGGGTCCTAATCTAATACGAAATTTGTTTTTAATTCTCTATTTCACGATTGGTATCTGGAAACAGATCCAGAAACCAATTTTATATTTAAACCAAGCCACTTCGTGACCGCTTCTTAGTCTTTTTGGTAGATGTGCATGGAGCAATTATTCAATTATATTAATGTCATCAAGATCGGAGTAACCGTTTGTCCTGAAAAGAGCAAAAAATCACAAAAATCGTGTAAACAAACAAACAAAATAGTTTTCTCAGGGCATAGTCAAATTAAATTATTTGCACGCTCATCCAATTACGCCGTTAGATTGAGCTGAGCACAGAAACCGGCGTTCCGGAGGATACTATGACCTTAGATCGTTGCAAGACCAGACAGCAGGCATTTTACAGTGTACTGTGACGATAAATTGTGTTTAGAGATGGCGTTTCTGAGTGTAATAAGACATAACGCCATTAGATCAGAAATTTCGCGTTGGTAACGTACCTTGGCGTAATAGAGCGTTGCACGCTGTTGTTTCAGAGCGTATAATATTAACAATCAGATCTGCACCCTAAGCCCAGAACGCCGGCGTTCCGGAGCGTACTATGACAGCCGTTGTGGATCGCAGCCGGTGGATTGTTGTGAAATTCAATGAAGACATGGACATTTTAGTCGTTTGAGGGCGCGAGAGTGGAATACGGGACGACCTGCGAGCGGTCAGAAAGGAGTCTTCACAAATTGAGACCCGAGGAGGAGAAAACGATTCGACCCAGTTTGGGTGGCGAGAACGCTGAATGATCGACGCCGATTACAAGTTTCTGGAGACGAGAGTTTTGTCTTTAACTGTGACAATGAAGTCATGTCATATATTCGCAGTTTGTGAACTATTATCAATGTTTAAATAAAAACTATGTTATGGATAATTTGTGTTCAGTTATTAAACTCTTTTGATGACTTTTGATGACTGAAAAAAGTGTAAACATTTGTATTTATAAAAATGAAAGATTTATTTTCGCACGTTAAAGCCAGTTAGACTGATTTTTAACAGGAAAAATGTATCTTGAAGAAAATATATTACAGTGTTTGCCAATGAAATTTATTCATATGAGATCTAAATATTTTTGGATGAGCAAAGCGAAGGTTCACAACTACTACACTGAAAAAAAAACCGGAATGTTTTTTTTGTGTTTTGTAAACACGATTCCGGCTAAACCGATACTCCAATTGCGATGAAACTTTCTGTAGGCCTTCGAAATCTCTGAACTTAGAACTGCCACGTTTTTGAGCGCAATCGAAAAATTATTTCTCGTGAAAATCGCAATTTTACAATTATTTTCGATACCAACATTCTTTATCCGATTGTAATGATTTTTTCACAGAACCTTAATTTTATGAATTAATATATTCGTGTGAAATTTGAGCGCAATCGAAAAATTATTTCTCATAAAAATCGCAGTTTTACGATTGTTTTCGATTTTTTTTTTAAATCTTCGACTTATAACACCAACATCTTTATCCATTTGAAATGAGTTTTTCACAGAACCTTCATTATATGAATTAATATCCTTCGTGTAAAATTTGAGCTCAATCGAAAAATTATTTCTCGTGAAAATCGCAATTTTACGTTTTTTCCCGTTTTTTTTTTTTAATTACGCTCATCCAACAACGCGCTTGAAAAAGCGTTTGCGAAGCTTACTAGTTGTAGAACATTATATTTTTCTGTGGATATCTGATGATACGATACAATAGTCCTCCTTCAATAAAATCTGGACTTGTTTTATTATTAATTATTAATAAATATGGTGATTTATTATTTATCTACTTAACTATATTTTTTAAACTAGATAAACCAAAATAATGATATGATCATGTTATATTAATTGCATTATTTCACAACAATTTTCATTAAAGGATATAACTTATTATTATTATTTGTAGGCTACGTGCACGTACGAATGTTATATATTTCTTACATTGTAAGGCAACGACGTATTTGTACCTTTTTCAAAATACATAACTGTAATATTTTGTGCTCTGTTAGTAACCTGATAACAACTGATCGCATCAAGTACACCCAATCAGGTTAACACTCGTAACAGCAACAAAAAACTGTATTACATGTTAGGTTCATCAGGAATTCATTAGCAAGTTGCCCCCCCCCCCCTTCCAGAACCACCCCTTTCTCTCATCTCTCCAGTTGCTCATTTCATATTCCCCAGATTCCAGTACATCTCCGGCCAAACATTTCGCAACACTTCGAGATTTGCTTCCGTCCGACGAGTTTGGCTAAATCTCAACAAGAGGGAAAGATTTGGTATATCGGGATATTGCGCACTTTAATGATACTTTTGATAGTTTAAGATAATAGTCCTACTCTTAAATGTATACCCCAGACGCCACCGGTTGGTTTATGAACAGTGATGAAACTGTCAAAAGTGGTAAAAAAATGATTGTGTTCTATAAAGTTATTTCAAACGAATTGCAAACTCTGGAATGGATTAAAGAAGAACATTTTTTAATATTTTTATAAAAATTGTATCTTTCAGAATGTTGAAAAGTAAAGGCCGTTCATCGGTTTTCAATCATTTTAAATGAAAGCTATAATAGCATTTCAGAAGTTCCTATTGTTTGATCTACAAGTATAAAGGTATTTAGAATTATCTAGATTATCAGGCCTGTAAACAGCGATTTGGAGATTTGATGCTAGGTTGCTGACACTGCCTAGAAAACACCCTTTTAAACGAAGCCAGACGGCCAACATACATTATTAAGAATTAACAAGGGAATTTGAGTAGGTGATGTTTACAACTTAGCATAGGAATCAGTATATGAGTAAGTATAAACAAACATATAAGTGAAGAGTATATATACTGGACGAAGTTCGGAAGCATAATCAAATGAACACTAGAACGCCACGATCACGAATGTAGCCGAATATGTGCGTTAGTATTTTCAAACCTATATCGTTCAACATTATTTTTATATTTGCATACTCAGAAAGGTAATGCCAATTCCTAGAAAATCTTTTGATTTTGTCATTTTAGTCCCGTTTGGTCAAACAAACGATCTGAACATAGACCAAAAAGGAACCTATTTTATGGACCTTGTGAAATCGCAGGAGAAAAAATGTGACATAAATTTAAAAATGCTATGAACAAGAAATATCTGAGGGTGAAACTGGAACAAAATGTGTGTATTTTCTTGTGTGTAATTCAAAAAGTAATAAAGCATTAACACTCGAAAGGTTGAGCGTCCACACCCTAACATCGTATATAAGAATGTGGCAGAGATTTGCATGTGTAAAACTGCACGTAGTGTGTAAAAATGTAAAGAGCCTAATTGCGAAGAGGGCCTTCCTTGTGTTCATTAGTTGGTCAAACTTGTTCAATATCTCGACTATCCCCCGTCCTCTGCCCTGTCAATAACGCTCTCGGTGTGGGAGCTTAGAGGACTTATACCAGGGGGTGATTAGGCACCTTCATATTAGGAGACGTAGCGCACCAACAAGGACATGAAACTTGTATCGCATACTTTACATCAGAGATTGGCCACAATGAAGCGATATATCCAGCTTCAGGGTCAAAACTTGTTTCATTAAGTGCGGGGTTGAGACTATTAGCTCTGTGATGCGAACACATTTGTGAAGTCTACTAGGACGTAGTGTTAGACGTTCAGTGACCGTTAATGCAAATCACTGTCCTGCCGGTAAAAACTAAACTCCACTTCCTTTTAGTTTATTAATTTAATACGTTCACTTTACTTACATAATCAAGGATGGGTTTCGGGAGTACCAAGATAGGGAGCGAATCCAACCATTATTACTCCACGCTTTTACCGTGTCAAACTTCCGTTGGTGGAGGTGCCGGGTAGATTCATTGTATCTGCGCATGTCATATAATTATGTCATATACAAACTTTCGGGGGGAGCTAACCAGCCCTCTTAAAGGGGCTAAAAAACCCCAAAAATAATTTTTTACCACGTGATCTATAGCACAATACTACACTTAAATGACCGGTTAAAAAAATTATATCTTGTAACTGTGATTTGCCACGATTTTTTCAATTTTTTTGATCCAGAAATTGGCGAAAATTGGTGTTTTGGAAAATTTCCTAAATCGGCTTTAACCTGCTTTTTTTTGGTCCACATAAGATACTAGAGCGTAGTACCAATCTAAAATGCCCCTTTATGACATCGTGTCTTGAAACTGTGCCCAAATATACCCTCAAACACGCAAAAATATGCATTCCAAAATCACACCCCATCTTGGTAATCAGCATATTTTGACCGAACTACTTGCCCAAATTACAAAACAAAATATAGAGAATTTACAGAAAAGGCTGTCGAGTACGTCAATAATAACCAATATTTTTTTGGATCAAAATCCTCTAAGGTCACGGGGCATAAAGATCGTCCCCATGTTATTTCTTATGGGAGATTTTTGCCGATGGGACCTAGCTCGAAAAATGTCATGTTTGACAATTTTTTGGGAGGTCATGGTGGCCCCAATAATTTTTCTGTTGATTGCTAAATTCATTACTAGTT
This sequence comes from Sweltsa coloradensis, assembly GCA_024449915.1. Taxonomy (NCBI): domain Eukaryota; kingdom Metazoa; phylum Arthropoda; class Insecta; order Plecoptera; family Chloroperlidae; genus Sweltsa; species Sweltsa coloradensis. The sequence goes on along the minus strand of JAMZAV010006795.1, from coordinate 15,645 downwards.
CGCCTGAATGAAATATTTTTTTGAGTTTAGCGGTTAAATACCCCTTTAATCCTTGTAGAAGGACAATGTCAACAACAAATGCAAGTCAATCGGTGTTGTTTGAAGCTTGGATTTTATCGTGAGACGTGACATACGCACAGACGGACGGAGAGAAAACTTAAACTGGGGAGCTTCGCTTGGACAATGTTTGTATAATAATCATCTTAAGATCCCAACAACTTTTTTAAAGAATGAACTACCGAGTGAGTGTCAAACTCTGTGTGACATAGGGGAATGATATAAAATATTCTACAGCTCCTCGAAATTAATATATACATATACCGATTTACAGTTGTATGTCTCCGTATGTTTTTACTTAGAAGTTATAGTAAAAACATCATTACCATCAGATAGAACATTGCTGAATGATATTTGGCCGATGCGTCTATTTTTTTTTTTTAACGAGAACCCATAATCGACCACGGCCTATAGGTTGACACGAGCGCGATTGGACTTAGATAATTTGTCAGGATAGAAGCACAGTATAACAATAATATATAGAAGTTTCTACAAGGAAGTTGTGGGCGATTCTACCCCTAAAAAGTTATCATTGTGAAGCTTTAGCTTTCGTACAGAGTAGCGTTAATCTCGAAACAAAATTTTGTGAAAATAAAAGCCACAAAAACAACAAAAATCAAAGAAATAATAGCTGAAACATCCTGCTGAAGCTGATACGTTTTACTGCAGTGGTTAATTTGTGGGCGGACGCGGGTGGACGCGCCCGCCCACTCATTTTTCGAAATGTCATCATTTTAAAGTCAATACAATGTTGTAACACACGGCACCTTTTTTTAATGCGATGTAAGAGTTGGAAAAATTCCTTCTGTATACCCAATCTTCTTGTGAATGAAAAGAAAAGGTTACTTAAAGGTGACAAAAGTTGGTTAACTGAAAATATGTGGACCTTAACAATTTTATAAATTGTCGACGAAAGCACGCTAAAAGCAAGTAAGATGCACCCATTTGAATTGTTAAAAATAAAAATAAATCTGGGGCTATGGGCCCCAGACCCGCGCTAGTTGGAGAGGCATCCCAGATCCCCCATTGTACCAGGGTACATACTTTTCCCGAAACAATTGTTTCATGGGCAGTTCGAAAATATTCTTATAGCCCGATGTATGAATTTTATAAAGAGCTGTTTGAGTTTAGTTAGTTTGATTACGTAAATTATCTACACTCGACAAAATAAACTTGATGAAATTCGAACATGTGTTATCCCTAGCGCCGTAAAAGTGTTACCTTCAATGAGCCGATTTTGTAAAGAGACCTATAAAATTCGTCGAAACTTTACCAGAAGGCAATCTGAATACGAACTGTCTTGGAGACTACTCTGTAAATTATGACCGAGCGACTGTTGTGTTTCTTTCCTCGTGCCCGCACTCGTACCGAGTTAGCCGACCACGGCAGCCGAGTAGGCACTTTTTGTGTTCAAGTTCACGCAAAAAATCAAGTGCTCGGTTCGTTTCCGTTGCCTCGCTGTTAATGAGACGTGAAAGAGTGAACGCGTCGCCATCACTTCATCCCAGGGGGGTGGTTTCACATCGCATTCTTGGATGTATGATGCATACCGGGAAGAAAGTGATTTCATATATTTGCATTACCTGGAAGAAAAACGATTTCTTACATTATTGTTGTATGATGGATACCGGGAGGGAAACGATTTCATATCTTATTGTTGGATGTATGATGGATACCGGGAGGGAAACGATTTCATATCTTATTGTTGGATGTATGATGGATACCGGGAGGGAAACGATTTCATATCTTATTGTTGGACATTGAATGAACATGCATTGCTTCGCCCGGTGAGAAAACGATATCATTGCTGGATGTAATGATTATTGATTCATACCTGGAAGGAAAGGGTTTTATATTACATGTTGGGTGTATAAACATACTATTCTATTATAGTATTTGCAAACATTTCTTCGTACCCCGGGAAAACTATTTCAAACTCATCTCATATGGGTTCGATCGATAAATATTGGATATTTTGACGTCGATCGATAATCGAATAAAAATTAGGACCTATACTTTCTTGCAGACCGACGCAGACCGTGGACCTTTTGCGAGTGCATTCTTTTGTTCCTTCTGTTTGCTCAAAACTTCTTCATACCCGGGGAGGTAATTTCATATCTCACTGATGCATGTATGAACAACATGGTTTCATACACTTGGCGTTATATAGGTTACATAGCCGAAATGTGAAACTTCTTGACTTGAAGTGAGAAGGGACATAAAAGACGCCGTAGCATAGTAAATAAATAATTCCGATAGGTGGTAGGGCGAGGTGATTAGAACTAAGCCACGATGCAAATGTCCTGGTGACGATGATCAATGAATGAGTAGTGCAGACCCACCCGTCAGTGACCGCGGACGTTATCGGCTCATTAGGGCGAGTGAGTTCCTTCAGCAGCCCCCCCGATGCGGTTGAAGGTGACTCCAGGATTGATCTAGTCTGATTTCATCCCTCGGGAACCGTTCCTTGGTCACTCCCTGGCCGCCAGCCAGCACCGCGGTGTGTGTGTATTTACCCTAGTGGGGCATTCATCACCTGGTACAGTCTGTGCCAGCCATGGGAACGAGACGACATTACGTAAAATAGTGTTGTCACGTTTTGATCAATTGCCTTTATTTGTAAAACATACAGATATTTCACAAAACTACGAGGTTGATATATACAAATTTCATTGTAATGACACACCGTAACCGTGATCAATCCCATGTCCAATGTTGTATTTTGTGATCATCAATTTGAACACTATTTTTTTCGCCTCCCTTATTATGGAATTAATTAAGGTATTTTAGGTCGACCTGTGTACAGACGTAGGCCTACGCCCTTACACTGTTGGAGTGCCGAAAGAATGTGACTCCATGGGATAGGGTATTTATCCATCAACACTTCTAGACTCAAATTTCACAAATTGCATTCACAGAAATGAGACATATTACAATCACTCACTTTCTGACTTTAATGTGTGCATCCATTCTCATGTTTATATTTTATTTTATTTAAATAATGTCGGGGTGTAATTATTAGTATTTTCATCATTCTGTATTCTTATTATAAGAAAATAGTATTATTAACTCCCAAGTGCCAATCTACGGCGTTGACAGTATTGGAACCCCTTTTTTATGTCTTCTACTGACAATTGAAGACTCGAAATGGGCGGAGCTTAAAACGATCGATAGGTCACGTGACTAGTATTGGGTATAATCCTTATTTCGCAAGTTGGCGCCTGCTGAACGGTGCATCACTTATCACGCTCTAACTTTTATTCTATTCATTATTTAGACAACACTTAAATGAATAATATTTAGCAAACATATCATTCCTTGTAATAGCGATTATTTCGATTTTTTGACCAAGTCGTTAGCTTGTTATAACAATGTACGCATCACAAGTGAAAATTATCAATGACTTAAGTTTCTCATTAATTAATTTGACAAAAAACTACTGATCGGATTTCGACAAGGATTCTTTGTAAAAAGCATCAGACTGTTTAGAAAAGAAAAAAACAAACTTTCTAGATAGAAAGTGCACTGAACGAAATTTTACAGCATAGAGTAATATGCAGCGTGCACTTTTTCACGGCTCATCCGCACGTCAAGAGTGCGTATTTTAGTTAAAAACACATACCCTGCATATTACTCTATGCTGCAAAGTTTCGTTCAGTGCACTTTCTATCTAGAAAGTTAGTTAATTTCTTGTCTAAAAAGTCTGGTGCATATTTTTAAAGAGGTCTTGTCGAAATCCGATCAGTAGTTTTTTGTCAATTAAATGTTGAGAAAACTTTAGTTATTGATAATTTTCACATGAATGATGCGTACATTGTTATAACAAGCTAACGACTGTGTCAAAAAAATCGAAATAATCGCTATTACAAAGAATGATATATTTGCTAAATATTATTTAAATTTTCAATTTCAATTTATTCATTCGACCGATACATGGTAACAGATATAACCCCTCTTGAGAGAGAGGGAATGAATAATCTAATATAATATAATAATCTAATAAATAAGCAACACGTCCATAAATATGATTCACATGATAATGATGGAAAAATAAATACTAATAAGGAAAAGTGGAATTTGAAAATAAGCGAGTTGCTATTAATAATAATAATGAGTTTGATATAATATATTATTTTCTGAAAGTATCACTGGAGAAGAGCATTGTTCGATGAGGTGATTTACAATTGGTGCAAGATAATGGTACAGATGAAAGTAAGAGACTAATGATATGGAGGCATATAACTAAAAAATCGTAACCATATGTTACAATTTTAGTTTACTTTGAAACAGGACTTAACAGGTGATATATCATTGCTGAATTTAGCTAGAATATCTGTTTTTATTTATCATTATTTAATTGTTCATTATTTATAATTCTTTATTATTTACATGGAGAGGTAGTCACTAACCGAGTAGAAGCTGTTTGCTGTGAGATATATTTTTAACTTGTGTTTTGAAGGAGGGCAGGGTGGGGGAGGTTTTTATGTTTTCTGGGAGCTTGTTGTAAAGGGTGGAGGCAAGGTACTCGGGGCCCAGTGCAAAAAGGCGCAGGTGGTGGGGTGGCCTATGTATGTGAAGGATGGCTCTTGTGTTGTGGCAGTGCACAGACGCATTGAGAGGGAAGAGGTTACTATTTGTGCGAACAAAGAGTGCAGCAGACTGGATGAGTGTGCATGCTAGAGTTAGAATTCCTAATTCCTTAAAGAGCTCCCTACAGGAGTGTTTTCTAGAGACACCCGCAATAATGCTTATCGCTCTCTTTTGGAGGATAAATATTCTATTTGCTTGGGGGGAGGCTCCCAAAATAGCAGGCCATAGGATAAGTGAGAGTGGATGTGGGCTAAGTAGACTTGCAATAAGATATGGGGGTGAACAGATTGTTTGTGCTTACGGATAGAGTAGCATCCAGGTAAGATTTTGTTGGCAACATGGTTAACATGGATAGACCAGTCGAGTTTTTCGGTCAATGCAAGGCCGAGGACTTTACACTAGAAAGCGCGGGGGATTATATCAAACTCTAGATGAACTAGGGGACTAGCCAGTGGGATCTTATTGGGAGTGTGGAAGTATAAGTATACCGTTTTAGAGCGCGAGATGTAGAGTTCATTGTCGCGGCTGTATGATGACATTTTGGCCACTTGGCTGTTGATTAGGGGGGCAAGTGCCTGAGAGGGATGATGTTTAGGTAGGGTCAGCAGATGGCTGGAGTCATCCGCATATTGTGTGAGAATACCCTCATCCAGAAAGGTGGCCTGATCATTAACATATATGATATAGGCTAGGGGCCCCGAGTATGGAACCCTGGGGAACCCCACAGACTATGGACAGAGATTTAGAGCGGGTTTTGGTGACGGATAGCCCATTGGCTGTTCGATTTCGACTACTTGAGAACGGCCGGAGAAAAAAGAGGAAATCCAATCTAAAGCGATCCCTCGGATGCCATAGGTATAAGCTTTCCGAGGAGAATTTTGTGATCTATCGTATCAAAAGCCTTTGTCATGTCATAGAACACTCCTACCGCGTGGTCACCTTTGTCCAAAGCAGAGTAGAGAGGGAAAGAAAACTGAAGATTGCGCTTGTGGTGGATTGTTTTTCAAAAAACCATGCTGAGTAGGGGAGAGAATGTTGTGATAATTTAGAAATGATGATAGACGATCATGCATGATGTATTCATATATTTTGGAAAAAGAGGAGAGCAGGGAGATGGTCGATAGTTAGTCATCTCAGATTTTTTACCTTTGTGTTTGTAGATGGGGATTATTTTTGCTGCCTTCAGTTTAGAGGGGAAAATGCCATCAGAAAAGGATTGATTTATGATGTAGGCTAATGGGCCGGAGATAAAGTCCATACATTTAAAAAGAAGAGAGCCTGGCACCTCGTCAAGTCCATATGAGTGTTTGGAACTAAGTTTCCTAGTTACAGTAGCTACTTCAATTGGAGTGGTTGGGTGGAGAAAGATAGTTGGGCCGATCAGAGGTCGTGGGGGTTTTGGAGGAGGGGGAGGGTTAATTGATAAATTAGGCTTCCCAGCAGGGTTGCACGAGTTTATGAAGAAGTCATTAAAGAGTTCACTTTGAGATGATGCGTCAGATATAACTTTCCCGTAGCGATAAGAGAGAGGTTGCATTTAGGTTGCGGGGCATTGGTCTGTGATTTAATCATGGACCAAATAGTTTTTGAGGTGTTCTTAGATTCTGATATTAAGGAGTCGTTATAGTAGAGTTTAGCTTGGCGAATGTTTCTAGCATGAGACTTTTTTAAATCACGATATTGTTGTTTACTAGTCGAGTGTTAGTCGACTTCAGTTCGAAATGAAGGGATCGCAAGGTCTGGGCTTCGGATCGCAGTTTTGGTGTGATCCGGGAAAATTGACTTTGGGTTTAAAGCGAGGACAGCTTTTAAGCGGAAATGATTCATTGAAGTGATACAGGAAAGTGGTAAAAAAACTAGAGAAGAGTACATCTGCATCTCCAGGAGTTGACAGTGACTGCCAATTTTCTGCACTTAGCCGTGTTAGAAAGTTGTCTGTATTGTTGGGACTGAAAGAGCGTTTCATTACCTTCATTTTGGGGGGGGGGTGGATTTTGGAGAGATAAAGGTTGAGAATGAGGAGGTGGTGGTCAGACAGACCGGGGTCAGTAGAGCTGACGGAAAACAATGCTGGGTCGAGAGAAGTGAAAATGTTGTCGATAAGAGAGCTGCTTAGTGTCAGTGACACGGGTTGGTGTATCAATGGTTTCAATGATATTGAAGGAGTGGACCAGATCGAGCAGTTTAGATCGGGATGGTGATTGGGTAAGCAGGTCCACATTGTGGTCACTGCATAAGACTAAGTCTGCTTTAGGAAATTTTTTGGTGAGAAGGATGAGCACTTCATCAAGTTTTGGAGAGAAATGTATTTAAGTCACCAAGAGGGGAACGGTAGACAGAGAGAATTATAAAGTGCTGATCGAGAGAGCGCCAAGAACCTGCCACACATTCAAACACTTCTCGGTGCAGTAGGGTTTGACTTCAGGGATGGGAATGAGGTTGAGGTGGGTTTGGCAAGGATTGCGACACCTCCATGGATGAACGTGGAGCGACAGAAAAGGTCAATATTAGCGTAGCCGGAGAGGGAAAAAAGGAGTTAATTCGTGTGGAGTAAGCCAGTGTTCCGAGAAGCAAAAGATATCAGGGGAGAGGCGCTTGGTGAGAAGCTCAATTTCTTCGATTTTGTTCCGGATTGAGCAGATATTAAGGAATGCGATTTTAGGGCTCTGTATTGATTTGATGGGTTTGTTCAGAGTCGAGCAGATTTTAGGCGAGGTTGTAGTGGTTTTTGGCTGGGGCCATAAGCAGACGGGGTATTATGAGGGGCGACTGTGTTCCTGCCTTAGTTTGTTTTAAATTGGCAACACTTGTTGGCTGGGGCAAAGAAAATTTACAATTTTTGAGTGATTAAGGGCTTTGTGGTTTACTTTAGTGGTTCTGGAGGGCTGGTTACGTGTGGGGTGGAGTTTAGCCTTTTTTACTTTTTTATTGACAATAGTTTAGGGGTTGTAATTAATGGGGTTGCCTGTTGCGACGGAAGCTCGGTTGCAGTCACGGGTAGAGTCCAGTCACCAGGGACCTCGTGCAGGATGGATCCTGCAATCACGGGTTCGACGGTGACACAAGCTGAGAAAGTCTCCTCGACCATGGAGGAGGCCGATTGGTTGACCTGGTCTTCCTCGGATTTGGCCACGTCAGCGACATCAAGAGGGGGCAACTGGGAAGTCCCATCTTCTTCATATTTAGTAGTCTCCTCGACGCGGAGGAGGGCGATTGGTTGGCCTGGTCTTCCTCAGATTTGACCACGTTGGCGACAGCGAGAGGAGGCGACTGGGCGATCCCGTCTTCTTCATATGTGTTAGTCTCCACATCCGTGAAGGAAGGCGATTGGGTGACCTTGTCATCTTTGGATTTGGCCTCCTCGGCGAGAGGTTCCGTAACAACGCAGGCTGTGGCTCGGCAGTAACGCTGACGTCCATCAGGATCAGCCTCTGTGGTGGGGGTTGTGTTGGGATGGAGTAAAGGGCACCCAATGTGGGGGCAGTTGCAGAGGAACAAAGAATTTGTTGGAAGATACATGGTCAATCTGGATGTTGGCGAGGGAATGGGGAGTGTAGACGAGAATTTGCGTTCTTGAGTCGCGAAATATATCTTCAATCATGGCCTTGACAAATGGCCAGTACATATGATCTAGGACACACCCAATGCGGGGCATGGCAAGTTTGTCAATGTGGTAGAAATCACAGTATGCTCGGAGGTTTTTTAGGGTAGCTCGTAGGTCGTGGGAAGTGGCTTACTTCTCGAGACTGCTTAGTTATCAGGTAGAAGATGACTCTGCCTTCCGCATGGAGTGTTGCGAAGCTTCCGACTCCTCTCCTTTGTTGAATCAGGTGGTCCACACAGCCAAATTTACTTTTGAAACTAGCTGCGATGCCTTGGCTCATTTCAAAATCAGCCCCAACACAGTGCACGAGGGGAATTAATGAGGGGGCGTCAAATAGGTTACCTTGGAGCTCTGTGACTGTTGAGGCCAAATTGCTGGGCTTTGTGGTTTGCTGGTCGGTATGATGTAGTAGGGGGATTGGAGTGGGAGGAATCTGGACAATAGTAGACTGAGCTGGTATGCTTTTAGTGGGGGTTGGGAGAAAAGTTTTGTGGAATCGAATTGGAAGTAGATTGCCCTCAAGCTCAATCGTTGACTGTCTGGGCCTGCCCGATCTCTTTGTGGTGATTGATGGGGATGGTGCGGACCCGGGGGAGTGGGGCTTAGACTTGTGTTTTTGATTTTGGGAACGGTGTAGGTAAGTGAAGGTGTTGGTCGCCAATCATTACTGAGCACATTTCGGCCAACAAGTTTGTGGATGGTGGCATGGACCTTGCTTGTTGGGGTGTAGGCCTCCTTTGGACAGATGGCGTGCTGGGCATATTGAATTGTTGGTCTCAACATAAGTGGCTTGCAGTAAGTTACATATTCTTTTTAATTCACTGTTGACTTCTTCCACCAAGTCCTTGCATTCTATATCCCTGCGGTGTGCGATGGGGTGTAGGCGATTGAGGCACGTGGGAATGTTTTTTGGGTAGTCCCGAGCAGTTGATACATATCATTAGATATTTGCCCAATGCTACGTCGGTTTAGAGAATTTGTGCCACAGTTGCAACACTACGACGCATACATTGGGGTCAGCAGTTCTGACTCTAACAGTGTTGTAGCTGAAATGGTTGTATGCCTGGATGGGTTTCCAGGATATAGATGTCGTTTGGCTTAATGGGAGCTGCACCCAACAAACATTGAGTCGCTGATTACTAGATTAGTAAGTTTGGGGCTAGGCGTTTACCTGTTGAGAGCCTCGGATCAGTAGAACGAGCAACTAGGTGGCTGGGCCCTCCTGGGCCTCGGCTTACATCCATTCGAGTATGATGGGAGAACAGGAATTCAGTTGCGTTGAAAAGTGATTTGGGCCCTTGTCTTTGTTGTTGCCAGGAATATGAACGGTTATGTTTCACCACAGTGTCACTGGGTCAATGGTAGGCCTACTGTATGAATGAAGATCAGATGTTACAACAGCAGTTATGTCTAATTTTTTTATATCTACAATATCCTTTTGCAATATGCTAACTTTAGCATTGCAAATATCCAACAAATCCTTATAATGCTGACACCTTGATTTTAAATTTATTACAATGTTGTCTAGATTTGCAATTATTTTAAGAAATTTTTCTTCATTCAACATTTGTTCTAATACCTTTTTTTCAAGTTTTAGAATATGTTCCTTGCTTTCAAGGTCTGGAAGGGCAACTTGAATCTTCTCCATGGAATGTGTAGGCCTATCACACACATTACGCTGAATTATAGTGCCTAACGGATCAAAATTTAGAAATCTTTTTTGTTTGTCAAGGTCTGGTACGATAATCTGTTTATTCACATTAACAGGATTTTTATACTCATGTCGCATATTATTCTGTGAATTATTTGACTTCTTTATCATATACTTATTTAATGACTTTTTCAGGTTAACTTTCTGTTTTATGAGCTTGTCAAATAATTTCTCCAAAAGTTCTCTTTTTCCAAAAATACACCCGTCGAAGAAATGTTGAAATTACAAAGTTCAAATCGAATATCATTATTGTCATTTTGTTAAACATTTTTCATAAAAAATTGCATTAACTGATGCTGCATGATTAGGTATTAACTTTGTGAATGTCCAAAATCAATATTTGAGTGACATATCTTTGTCCAAAGAAAATCAATAGAAAAACATTTAACTCCTTTGCAACCATAGCAACTGGAAAATGTCCGTCCAAATAAAAATCTATACCAAATGTCACTTTATAAAAACATAAATATTTTCACATACAAATGGTAGAACTTACTTACTAATAATGGAGCTGCTAACACAGTCTTGGATCAATCCAAGGGTGTACAATCGATGTGGATTTTCAAATGTTAAACCATTAAAAAACATTTTAAAAAAATTTTATTGTGCAGAGCCAATGTTTATAAACAGCTATGATTCACTGCCCTATTCATTTAACTATTGTCCAAATAATGAATAGAATAAAAGTTTGAGCGTGATAAGTGTTGCGCCGTGAAGCAGGTGTCAACTTGCGAAATGAAGATTTATACCCACTAATTCCGCCATGTTGCCTCGTGACGTCAGGAGGCGGGTACAATTCAAGTCGTCAATATTTCTTGTAACTGAATGGGGCGACGATTTATTTAGTTTGCTCAATTTATTTATTTATTTACCTGAACTCGGTGGGGTATATCAGAAGTTATCTGTCTGATGTCCACCCGAGGCTATGTGGTTCGATTAGACCACGGCCATGTTAGTAAGGTTCAACGGTTTTAAATTGAATGACATAAACTCTGAAGGACTAGACAGGAGGAATAGAGTCCACGAGGTCACGTGACTGTCCAGACGCAAAACGTGAATGTAGGACGCTGGGAGTGGGACGAGCCGACGCCAATGGACCGTCGCGAGGATCGAATTATGTTGAATCACGCTTATGTTGAATGGTACATCACAACAATTTTACGATACTTAAAAAATATAGCTGACATTTTTAGGTTAAAACGGCGCTCTTGCCAAAATTTGTTAAAGACCTTTTGACTCTGAAAAAAAAAAACATTTTTATACCGAACGGAGCACACTTTAAAACATAGAAAGTGAAGCCATAGATTTAAAGTTGAATGGCGCTTATACCCAACGATTTTTCTACCCCGTGACCCCGACCCAAAGGTTTACCCACGGGTTTACCCAACAATAACAAAATAAAACATGCACACTTCACGTTACACCGCTATTGCACAAAACTGCATTGTCTTGTATTGTATGCATGTAATATACCTTCCTCCTTCCATGATTAATTATGTATTCATTTGTATGTCCTGTCAGCGGTGCACATTTTAGCTCGCATTATGGACTGGTGTATTGTATTGATAACTAGGAAAACGTAAAGTCCGCCGCGTTGATGGATGAGCGTTTTTTTGTAAGTTTTTTGTTTGCGTTTTTTGGCGTTTGTTTGCACTTCTCCTTTGCAAGTGCTTTTTTGAATGCATTGAAGGTGATTGTTGTCAAGTTTCTATTGTTACTTGTTAATTGGTATTATAAACCCAAAAAAAACTCATATTTAAACCTTTATTTCTGTGGATTCTGGCTAACTTTTTCAACTTTTTCTTTCAAAAGGTACTACATCACCATAATCTTAATGTCCATATGAAATCTGAACGTTGTAGCCCCACCCGTTTGGTCAGAATCGGCCCAAGTGTGACGAAAATATCGCACTAAAAATTGAAAAACTTATATTATAACCTTTATTTCTATGGATTCTGGCTAACTATTTAAACTTTTTCTTTCAAAATGTACTACATCACCATAACCTTAATGTCAATGTGACATAAGAACGTTGTAGCCCTACCCGTTTGGTCAGAATCGGCCAAAATGTCACGAAAATATCGCACTAAAAATCGTAAAAAATCGTAAAAGTACGATATTCATGAGAAATATTTCTTCGATTGTACCCAAAAACAATACACCTCTAAGTTCAGAGAAAACGAAGGTCCCTTACAATTTTCATCAAGATCGCATAAGCCGTTTGCCCGGAATCGAGCGAACAAACAGACGGGAAAAAAAAAAAAAAAAAAAAAAAAACACCCGAGCTAAATTTTTTTGGGGGTCAGTGAAATTGAAGTCTTTGCTTCGCTCATCAATAATATCTATTTAAACCATAGTTCAATCAAATATCCTCACTTGAAGTTTTTTAAAAGCTTTTTATTTACAGTGGTAAGCCTACATTAGTAACTATGCCAAAAAACTAATGCCAGAATGCAACGTCTTCCATGTATGTTTTTCTTCATTTTACGCTATACTTTAATAAAAAAGTGATTATTTTTACAAAAGAACTTTTAAAAGAACTAAGTTCATATTTTAGACGAACTTGGACTTTTAAAAATTTTAGGTTTTAACAGAACTTGAACTTTTAAAAAGTTCATTATTTGAGCTGTGAACTAAACTTTTAGAAACTTAATTTAAAAAAAGAACTGACCCAATCCTAACGGCAATCAACTGCGCGTCCTCAAGACCAATCCCACTCATATTAACTCATAAATACACGTTTAGAACGTGTGTCAGTGCGTACCAAGCCATTACATACGACTATGAAAAAACAATACCAACAACAGCTATGAAAAGCAATCTTAATTAACACAACTTACTCCTACTAAAACACTTATTAAACTCTATCAAAGAAGTTACAACCTAGTCTACTATTACTAAATTACAGTATATTACTATACGAGCGGTACTAATGCTTGGTCTACAAGGGTGTTATAAGACCGGAGCGATAACACGGCAATCAACTGCGTCCTCAACAAATCGTAAAATTGCGATTTTCATGAGAAAAAAAAATCCGATTGCGCTCAAAAACGTGGCAGTTCGCAGTTCTAAGTTCAGAGATTTCGAAGGCCTCCAAAAAATTTCATCGCAATCGGAGTATCGGTTTAGCCGAAATCGTGTGGAAAAAAAAAAAAAAAACAAAAAAAAAAAGAAAAGAAAAGAAAAAAAAAAAAAACATTCCGGATTTTTTTCTCCAGTGTAGTAGAATGGAATCTTCGCTTCGCTCGCTACGCTCGCTACGCTCATCCAATAATCTCTTTTATACATTTTATAACTACTAGGAAAACGCTTAAGTCCCGCCGCGTTGTTGGAATGAGCGTAATTGGTGCATTGAGCTGCATGTGTTATGCGAATTTTCTGTTGTTCTGTGGAAAAAATCATTACTAAGTTGAATTTTTTTAAATTTAAATTAAATTAAATTAAATTAAATTAAAAATTAACTTTAATTTTTTAATTTATTAATCGTAATTTTAAAAAAAATCGTAAAATTGCGATTTTTATAAGAAATAATTTCTCGATTGCGCTCAAATTTAACACTAATATATAAATTCATAAAATTAAGGTTCTGTGCAAAAATCAATAAAATCGGGTTAAGCATGTAGGTGTTATAAGTCGAAGAAATTTTTAAAAATTCGAAAAAAAATCGTAAAATTGTGATTTTCATGAGAAATAATTTTCCGATTGCGCTCAAAAACGTGGCAGTTCTAAGTTCAGAGATTTCGAAGGCCTCCATAAAATTTCATCTCAATCGGAGTATCGGTTTAGCCGGAATCGTGCGGACAAACAGACAAAAATACAAAAAAAAAAAAAAAAAAAAAGAAAAAAAAAAAAACATTCCGGATTTTTTTCTCCAGTGTAGTAGAATGGAATCTTCGCTTCGCTCGCTACGCTCGCTACGCTCATCCAATTATAACAATGATGTTATTCTAAACAACCTTTCAATAACAATGCAACATGACCAGGGTAAGTTTATTATTATATTATTTCCACTGCCTTCATTATTACATAATATTCAGACTCGCCTTTGCAATGCCTGCCAATTTATATATATGTGTAATGCGTATTAACTATTTAATCTTTTATTTCAATTATATTTCCAACATTCGAGAAGACACCATTTACACAATAATAACATTCATTTCTTTTATCAACAGCTTTAAACACTGCCTACTAGATAACTTGTACATATGAACTGCCTAGTGTATTCCAATCCATACTACAATCATTATCCCCCCCTTAAAAGAAGGGTTTCAATCGGTTGAAATGAACAACTATACGCTGTCGAAGACGTCTTCCATTGGGTCCATTTCCATCTGCTTTAATTCGGTAGGTGACGTCGGAAAGACGTTTTTGAATTGCATATGGACCCTCCCAAGAACATGCAATTTTTGTGTATGTCCAGGCTTCACAACAGTATTTAACAGCCAAACACGATCCCCTTCCTGATATTGATTCCTGCACATCTTCGGTCATAATAGGATTTTTGAATCTTCTGTGAAACATTTAATTTTTCCCGTGTTGCTTGGTGAGCTGCTTCAAGATCATTCCTTAGTTTGAACACATAATCACTCTCTTTTGCCACTTGTTGTTGAGGTTGGCCAAACACTACATCCAGTGGTAGTTGAACTTCTCTTCCAAACATAAGAAAATGTGGACTGAATTGAGTAGATGCTTGAGGACTTGAACGATATGCCATCATTACATGTGGTAATCTGTCGTCCCAGGTGGTCTGATTTTCATTTACCCATTTGCTAAGCATTTCAAGAAGCGTTCGGTTAAAACGTTCAACCAAGCCATCACCTTGAGGATGGTACGGAGAGGTTCTTGTTTTTGTTTTTTGTATATTGTCGACTTACCAATGACGCACTCTTCGCGCTAGGACCAGAATGTACTACCTACTCGACTTGCATAAATAATGTTTGGCGGTATACGGCGTGGTCAATGATATTTAACTTCTATAGTAGGCTAGATCCCCAGTCATTGGTCCACTGGCGTGTCAATTAGAAGCCATCGTGAATAGGTCAGTTTCTAAGTTAAAGTAGATTGTAGCGATTTGTAGTCCAAATATTTTTCAAGATGGCTGTCAGGTTGACAGGTGAGCATATTAGCCATTAACAGCAAATGATTACTAAGTCCCTTAAGCAATAACTTCTTATTGTTTCTGTTTGTGCATTCCCATGCTGCACAAGCTAAAACCATATCAAACAAACCAGATAAATACTTAATCGCATTTAAAACATAATGTAAAGCATAAATTGAAACGCCAAATCGCCATCTTGAATAGGTCAGATTGGCGCTTTAATTTGGTACGAGCGCCTGTGCGGACGTATTGGAGACCGGGGATCTAGCCTACTACAGACGTTAAAAATATCATTGGCCTCGGTAGACACCTGGTTATTGGCGCTGGGACTCTAACCAAACTATAAACTCCATGCCACCTCTGAACAAGAATTACGTCACCATGCTTGATAATCCAGTCCCTGGCCATAAGACCCGTAGGAATTTCGACCTCGATGGAATTTTTCTTCTGATCCTGTTAGGGTATACCTAAGGGTAAAAAAATCTTGGTAGACATCTGGCATTCCGGGCTAAGTTTTTACGACGCCATCTGTTTTGGGCATATACAATAGTACACGGGCTACTTAAGCGTTTTCTACATTTT
>JAMZAV010006794.1:0-37049 GCA_024449915.1 Sweltsa coloradensis | reverse complement strand
TATTAGATACACACATTTTAGAAATCATTAACTTATTTCCAGCTCTCCAAGCAGCTGTGACTCCCTTGGGAGATTCAGGATTTGATCTCATTCCCTGGCAAACTCAGCCTCAACATGTACACGG
Organism: Sweltsa coloradensis; assembly: GCA_024449915.1. Lineage (NCBI taxonomy): Eukaryota > Metazoa > Arthropoda > Insecta > Plecoptera > Chloroperlidae > Sweltsa > Sweltsa coloradensis. The sequence goes on along the minus strand of JAMZAV010006794.1, from coordinate 36,925 downwards.
CAGCTGGCTGGATCAACGTCGTCATGGGACTTTGCAACTTTGCCATGTTCCTACCGTTCTTCTTCACCGAGAGACACATTGCAGCCAAGGAAGCCATGATCTCTCTGGGAGCTGAATCAGGTATGCTCTCAGACACAGTATCAAACAATAATAATAATAATATTTGAATGACATATATCCAACAATCAAGTCAGGTAAGGGGTGGGAGAACCCCACCAAATCCTTGGGCCCCCAGGTCTATCAAAGTCGGTTAGCCAAACCAGACACTTCACCCATATTGTCTTCTTCTTGCTCCTCTTCTTCACTTTCTTGATACTCAAGTCTTCTCACCAGTTCTTGCCATATTTTACTTTCTTTCCACCTCGATTCCCTTTTGAAATCTTTTCTATGCTATGTGTTGTCTTTCCACAGCCACCTCTATTACCTTCCTACCCCAGTCTGGGAATTCCTTGTTTTCACTTCTTATCCCCTGTATTATGTTCAAATTGGATAAAATACAACAAACAGACTGCATTATAGATAGTTGTCAGTCAAAATTATGGCTCCTATTAAAAAAGTCAGAATAATGTGATATTATTACTCCTTGAGTTTCTGGGCTCACAAAAATGCTAAATTTTTAATTTTCTTATCCATTACAAGAGTAAGACATGAATTGAATGGCGGTCCGTATAAGTGCTAGAAATTTATATTTTTTCCCCTGTCTGGGCCTGGGGCAGAATTGAACCAGGGTATGTTTCTCTGCCGATCGTAGAAGGCGAGAAAAGAGGCAAAGACCACCTCAGTATTGCTGCTGTTAATTATATCAACTTTTATGTCCCGAACAGACATATTAATTTTAATATAATGAAATTGAACCACATGAATAAGGAACTAGAAGAATATCACACTATGCAAATATGTAAATCTATCTCTATCTAAATTCTAAACACTTAATATTGTTTTCCTTGCTTACAGAGAAAGCCACATGGAAACTGCTGAAGCCAGACTACCTCTCTACGTGGACCCTCATTGTAGCATTCTTCGTGCTAGTTTTCAATTTTGTTCTATTAGAAACGTGAGTTACTTTCAAATATCATTAAAAAATAATTAAAATTCATCACTAGGATGTCTGGTAGATGGGGTATAAAAAAAGAGTTAAATGGGGTTACTATATTGAAACATTACCATTTGACAATAAAAATGTTGAGCAATAAGATTATCCAAGGTAATCTGTTGGATCCCTACTATGGAATTTAAAAAATACTAAAATAAACTCTTGCCACTGAAGATGTAGGTGAACTACCAACATTAAATCAAACTTAAAACATCCCCTAAATTAGAGATGTATTCAATAGAATGTTATGAACAAAATAATCGAATACTAATATGTCGAGGATACTTCTGCTTGAACTAAGCGAGCAAGTTGTTGCACAAATGAAACGGATTTGCACATTGAACTAACACAACCATTGTTTCAGTCTCGGCACAGTTATGACGATGGATCAGTTTGCTTGGACAAAAGTAGAGGCTCTGTACAACATGGGGATCATAATGGCAGCTGGCGGAGTGATCGCGTGTGTCACGTTTGTTGGAATTGGACCGCTGTGCAAAAGGTACGCTCTATCCATACAGACAAACATTCTAGGATATTATTAATTGTGGTATTATTTGACAAAGAAATGTGTGACATCGCAGCCCTACCCCCTGTAATATTTTTTGCTTTTAAATCTGTCTAATATACCTCATATCATGTGGAACTTTCAATACCAATTTTGGGACTTTAAATCATATTTTTTCTAACAAGTGTTTAAGTCAGTGTGAATCTGCATCTAGCCATGCAAATTCAAGGCAGCTAGGCTGCTTACCAACCCTAGGGTTGAGAGTGTGGAATGTGAATCTGTGGAGCTGAGGCTCATGTTTTCGGTTTCGGGTTTACCGGAGTGGCCTAAACGTGACGTCACCCCCACGTTAAATTTGGAACATGCTGGAGGTCGACACATCCCTCATCTTTCGACGACGAAAAGCGAGGATTGAGGAATTCGGCAAGCATAAATGGCAACAGTCGGTGGGAAACTCCACCTAGAACGTGGATTTTGCGACTGGGCAGTCGGCGAATGGCAAGCCTCAGCTGACCCGCGGAAATATGAATTTGGAAGCCTGGCCAATGGCAGTGTCCAGAGCGAGACACGTGACCGGACCAGCGAAGGGCAAGTTGGTGCCCCGATCGAGCTGCGAGGGTGTGAGGAGCGTCCTACCTCGGCCACTGTGGGTTATCGTTTCGAACTGGACGGTTGAGTCCGAGGGCACGCGTTGTGCAAGCATCGAAACCCACGACCACGAGAGCCATGAGGGTCGTAGAGCCTCCGAATCCTGCGGAGTGGCCGACTTGGCCTAGGGAGGTGGTCATGTTTTAACGTTTATTTGTTGTTTTTGAAACTTATTTTGTCGACTACGGCGCGTTTTCGGTGACCCCTATGTTAAAGGGTAGCCAGTAAAAGTACGTCTTGTAATGACGACCCAGCGATCACACGGTAATTTCTAACTATTCCATAGTTGCGGGGAGCATGTGCTCAAGTCAAGTAATCAGTTCCTGTCTTCGGACTGGCTTTGCGGTGACGAGATAGGGTGCACGTGTTGGTGCCAGTAAAACATACGACCACGTGGTGAGTAAATACCACGATGCTAGCGAGAGCAGCATCTCTCCCTCTACGAGACCTTCTGGAGCGGCGGTAAGCAAATTTAAGCATTCTGGACAAGTAGCCGAGAAGTACGCAGTAGGACACCAAGGTCCGCGTCCGCCACTGGACGCCTTCTCAGTAGGCCACCCGCACGACAGAACCAGAGACGCCGCTTGCAGCCACATCATTTCCCCCCCCTCTTCGACTACACAGAAGACCAAGGAACAGGATGGGACTTTGGAAAGAGAGAGGAGAGGATAGTGTTGAGTAGAGCGCTGGCATTTTATTGTATTTTTATTGTGTAACCTTGTATCTCATGTCTGTGTCATTGTTTTGCTAGAAATCGGATCCGAATTTAAACTTCACTAGAACAAATTTAACTTCAATTGCTGTAATTTAACTTCCTTGTTTTGCATTAGTAAATTTCCACTAAAGGCACACAGCTTCTTTTTCAGTAGTGCATGTTTGGTTCCCTGACTCCCCCAACTCACTGAGTAGTCATTTTGCATAAGGACCTTCCGTCCACGCCCGCCGAATCACGGTGGTTGACCTAGTTTTAAGCAGGAGCGTACGAGGCCCCGGAGCGAGCAGGAGCGGTCCAGCGAGCGGCGTGGCTCATCACTAGCACGCATGGTAAGACTAGCTATCTACCCCCATTGGGTAGGGTGCTAGGCGGCGCTGAGCTGCACTGTTGGTACACTCTGGCAAGTTGTTGGTTAGGTTTGCGGTTCTCACATTTTATTTTACTGTGTTTTTTTGTTTCGTCTCTCCTTGAGCTAGTGGCAGGGCAAGTTTACGAGGTAGCTGTAGTGTAGGGCTAGGCAGGGTAACCTTTACCCACACCACCCTCCGACCAAAAGTGATTCAGTTTTATGAATCACGAGGGACTCCCACTCTGGCGCTGGTCGGGTTTTTCGGGCAAGGTGGTGTTGGAAAGGGTTGCGACGTGACTTCACTTTAGGATAGTTGTGTTAGAACGACGGTTGGGTTGCCTGTGTCGGGGAGTGAAGCCACAAATGTCTATGCTCACATACATGTTTTTTTAAATAGTGAGGAATTTTATACATATGTAGTCTCTTCGATCATGATTTATTAGCCCCACTGATAATCAGTTATGTGGCTTGAGTGGGTAGACTCAAAATACAAATTTTTTATTTATTTTCGTAGAATTGTCTCCATCTTCAACTATGTAAGTATTATTAAATAAACCGTTATTTTCTTAACCGAGGACCATGCATTTACATTGAACCATGACACTTTCAACCATGTTGGCAGTTGACAAGCCAGTAGGTGTGTAGTAGGGCAGACATGTTTAATTAAATGCCCTTGGACATATAAATGTTTAATAATTTGTAAATTAAATTAAATGGTTGATTTGCTGACACTTGTGAATTTAACCTGAGATTTCCCCTTTCACCCTCGAGATCAAAACACAGTAGTAATGCCAAGAGAAACTGCTATATCCCGTAGTATTACTTAATCTTTTCAGTGTGAATGTGGCCTCCAATGTCTGATCAGTGAAATGGTGGTATATATCTTTAGGTGATTTCACTCCAGAATTCTTGGTCGCTTAATGCACGCATTGCAGCCGTCGCCGACAGAATGCGCGACGTGTCAGGTGGTAGTCCGTGACATGGAATTTACAAGATGGCGGCCTTTGTGGACCATCAGATGGCTCGAATTCGGAATTCGAAGTTCGTACGGATCTGATGCACGGCCTTCAATACATTTGCATACAACACCGCCATCTCTCGGGTATTAGAGTCGATAAAAAAGGGTTTTGGAAAAATTCTTTATCGCTTTCTTGTCACGTGACTACCAAACTGACACGTCGCGATCCTGGCGGATTTGTCCTTGAACTGCGTCTAAGCGACCCAAAAAATAGCATTGCTGGAAAACGCAAGTAAATCACCTAAAGATATATAACCACCATGGATCATGATCACTAAACTTTATTTCAATGTCAACTACTCAAGGGGGAAGTTTGTTACTAGTAAATGAGCCCCGATATTATTTAGTAGTATGACTAAGAATTAAAGCTGCACAATGCTAAAATAAAAGTTTTCGATAATTGACATGGTGACTTTATAACTGCATGATCGTTTGACAATGTCGGTAAAATTAAAAAATTATGCACATTCTTTCACAGAAAGGCATGATCAAGATTAGATGTCTAAAAAGACAACATTAGATTTTTTCCAGTCAGAAATACTGAAGTGAAATCTTTGAGCCAGCGTGACCAGATCGTCAAATTTAAAAGTAATTTACTGAAACTCATACAAGACACAGATAGGTACTATACTGGTTGTATGGCAGTCCATGCAAGTGCTGGAAATTTCAGTGACGGAATTATCTTTTTCCCAAAAACTTGCCACTTGATAAAATTTTCATTGAAGATAAATTATAACATTGACAGGATGTTACATCGCGTCGTAGAGGTGAATAATTTACATTCTTAATTCCCGACGTAGCGTCATCACTGTGGATGACATTTCCAACATTTTCATTGTCGATTATTGAATGGTAATATCGAGTGCATCCTACTAAGAACAGCACATAATGGAGTGCACGTACTACAAGGATTTATGGTTTTCCAGATTCCCCGAACGCAGAGTCCTCCTCTGGGGTGGTTTTTTCCTGATGGTGATTGGTCGAGCCCTGTTCATCCCGTGGGGCCCGGACATCGCCCGACTAGCCGTGCACAACGCCACGACCGACAACACGACGGAGGTGGTCGGCTGTCCGGTTGAGCAGGAGTGGTGCACGTACCTCCCCGCCATGACACTCACCCAGTTCATCCTGGGCTACATCTTCACGTCCATTGGCTACCCGATAGGCGTCACCCTCATCCAGACCATCTTCAGCAAGATCCTCGGGCCCCGGCCGCAAGGAGTCTGGATGGGACTCATGACGGGATCTGGTTGCTGTTCGAGGGTCATGGGCCCCGTCTTCGTCAGCTACATATACACGCGATACGGCACCGTTTGGACGTTCAGTATAACGACGGCAATGATGGCCGTTTCCATGGTTTGGTTGGAGCTCATGGAAAAGCGAATGGCTGCATCCGACCCGACCAAACTTATGGAACGTCCTACGAATGGGAGAGTGGACGAGGAGACAGAAGCTCTTCAGATGAACACAACACAAGTGCATGCCTCAAACGGAATAAGGACACAAGAAACGCAAGAGGTTGCGTGATAGAAATGAAATCAACCGTGCCATATTATTTTAAAACCGTGTATCACTCAAGTGACGTTCTCGAGATTAGTTGTTACTTCTTTATATTTTTGCTACCTATATTGTTACCCACACTCGTTGTTACTTGTAACCAACACATTATGATTGTAGTCATTATGTATATTGTTAACAGATTGTCAGTTATGTTGACAACGATATATTTTTTTAAAAGATTATTTCCTAGAGCAGTGGTTCTAGGCCTACAACCTATAACTATATCATGACCTCAAATGTCAGAATCAATTGTACTTTTAATTGTTAGTGTGAACAAGTCATTTCCGATGATAAAGTCAAATAGAGAGAGAGATTAATTAGGTACATTCACTCAAGGGATTGAAGTAATTGAGAAAAATCCGGAAATGTGATCTAGAATGTAAAAAGTACTAGAACTGTTTGCAAACATGTACAGTATCTATATAATTCCTATCTAGAGTCGGGTAATATGTATTTGTCTTATATTGAGATACCAATACTTAGTGACACCATACTTGCATCAGTTAAATGTAAACAATATTATGCATTCTTTGAATGTCCATTGAAAATAGAATAGGTACTGTACCTAGGGATGCACATCGATACTTTTTTCTTTATCGATTATCAATATGGTTTGTCATTATCGATATCACCAACAAAGCATGTTCCAACCTATAGGCCCAAGTGGAACTTCAAGTGTGGCAAGTCAAAACAATAAAATCGAGTTCCTTTGCTGCCTCACTGTCTTCGATGTCATGTGTTTGGCTTCCGTTATCGACTGATAGCTCATTTCTTAACATAAATCTCAAGTGTGAGTGTGTGACACCATCAGCCCAGCCAGTGCATGGCACAACGTGAGATAATCTCTGTCTCTATAGTTTGGTTCGTGCCACTATTGACCAATTATTAGATATTTCGATAATCGATAATGAATTTTGGTTATCGATTATCGAAATTATGTCCATGATTGATTATCGATCGATAATATCGATTATCGTGTGCATCCCTAACTGTCCCTATGGAATACGGTTATGTCATTTATTAGTAACGTTGTCTACATGTGCGATACTACCAGAGTACCAATTGAGAATAATTGCCTTGAGGTCAATGTATCTGCCCTGTGTCTGTATAAAGTTATGTATAGGAGTTTGATTATGTGCATCGTTGAGATCATGAATCATGATATTTTATAATAAGACGGTTGAAAGTCAATGACAAAGAAACTTTATTAAGCAACAATACTCTCAGATCTTGCCAAAGCTGTTGGGCTGTACAACATGCATAGAAAACTATGCTAAATGCAAGTAGTATTACAGTATATTGTATATAGTCTATACTACTATATAACTATAATAATACAGAATATCAAACTGTTGTAGGCACACATTTAATTAGGCAGTTTCAACTTTTATTATAGTAAAGATGAGATTCAGAGTTAAACAAGTAGCACCACTAAGCTCTACACAAGGAACCATTTTGCACAGTAACTACATAATAACTTACAACAACCCTATTATGTTTCTTTTCTACTACTTAATGATTGATATTCCTATCTCAAGCTTATCAATTAAATTAAATGAAATACCGTACTACAGTCAGACAATCTAAAAGTATAGTTCGAATTGATTCATAATACATAATTAAGATGTTGATATTAAGGTTTAATATTTTTGTATTGTCGAGTATATTCCCAACCGGTCGTAAGGCTTAAAGGCGTTATCTTGATATAACGAATTGCATGAAATCCAAATCTTACCACAAAGCCTTAGGCCTAGACCTTAGAACCGAATTGTGAACCGAGGCTTTACTTGAAGTCGTCTCACGTTTTTGTTGTAAATGCCCACTACAAAATAAGCCAAGTATAAGCTACACACCCAAGAACTTAGTGTTGTGAAGAGTGAAGAGTTTACATAGTTATTACTTATTATTAGATAATAGATATGTTGATGAAAAAGTTGTTACAATGTAAAGTGAATATGATTGTCTGTGAATAATATATTAGGCCAGCTACCCACTCGGTTATCGATTCTAATGCTGGGTAATGTTTTTATTTACTACAATTCAGAAATTAAAAAAGTCCGCCCCAATGAATGCTAATGTATGTGTATGAAGTAAATGCTAATATCAATGAATTCTGCACAAAGAAGGTAGTTGAAAAACATAATAGGGTATGTAAGACAGTAAGATAAAACAAAATAGCAAGGTATGAGACACTCTGAATAGAAAAACCTTGTAGACAGTAAAGCTAGTCATGAAATGTTAATAGTCGCTGCCATAATTTTAGCATCAAGGAAGAAAATCACCTTTAACGTTAAGTTTACTGGCATTAAAACATTTTGTCTACTCTATTGCAATGTACAAATAGGTTAAATAACCTATAAATAAACGTTGGGAAGTAATGAAAACACTACATAGTAGAGCCCAATTGCACATATTGTAATACCAATTTGGCAATTACCATGCACGTCAAGTAAATGGACTAAAATGAAGGTGATTTTCACAAAATCTGGGAGATGACAACAGTATATAACAAACATTGAGGGTAACGTAACTGGTGAACAAAGTTCAAGGAATGTCTTGATGTTGAAGTTCTCCTGTGCATTGTCTATGAAAACCATTTGTGTCGACATTTAATTTCTTATCACATACTCATTTATTTAGTCATTTAACTGACATAGGCCTAAAGTTTTGCGTGTCAGTTTAAGGAATTACTTGTGAATTAAGTACTTACAACAACCAATGTAACTTTAAATATTATCATTACCTCTATGGATCATGTAATAAATGCTATTAATTTTATAAATCTAGACTTCAATGGGTGCAAAATTAAACTTGAATTGCCAATTGTTTTACGTAATATTATGAAAACAAGAACTAAAATGTGCCACCATTCACAAAGAATTATTGCCACAGTTCACATTTTTCAAGTCAAGAACTGGTACCTAAGTGGTAACTTAGGCATGTTGAAAAAATATATCTGTAGCCTATTTTTATTTTTTTAAATTTGTCTGTGAATATATTGAGAAAAATCAACATCAAATACTAGATGTTTAACGTCCCTTCAAGCATTCACCATGTGCCAATAACTTATGAAGGAAGACGTATTTTTTTACTGTACAACAAGTACTTAAGTTGCATTCACTTTGAAAGTGCAAACAGAACTGTGAGATAAGTTTTTGAACTCTTTTACATGTAATAAAAATAAAATAAATCTTTTCCATCCAAACAAACGCTTAATTATAAGGAAGCATACATTAAACTACATGGTCACAATTCCCAAACTTAACGCAATCCCGCTGGCACATTAAGAGCCTTTCTAAAAGTATTAAGCAGGTAGGAGATGAAAAATAGTTAAAATACCTGCTAGGCAATTTATACATTAAAACTGTAATCTAATGAGAGAAAATGTATAATAATGCCCCCCTCATACTTTCACAATACTTTTTTGAAAGACCATGCAATAAACCCATTACAGTTAGTTACATGTATTCTACATAATGTGGATTTAGTACCGAGAGAGGGAGAACCCTAAGTTACCGAATGTGACCATGTACGCAACACATAAGTAGGCCTACCTAATTTGTTTGCAACACATCTAATTAATAATTGCACAATTGTCGGTAATGTTGGCCTGCCAATCAAGTTTACTGACCAACTAATGTCACCAACACCTGCTTGTAGTCACCGGAAATGTCGCCCTGTTACAAAGAAACACGAGCATGAGGTTTAGATCAACTAAGAAAATAATTTTCAATGAAGGAATTCATTACGGTATACTAATAACACAAAGGTAAAAAAACGCCAGTAACCATATACAAAACAAAACAAAACAGCTACCACCTACCAGCTTACCTTGGAATACATTTAGTTTATTCTCTTATCCCACTAAAGTCAGCAAAACCTTCTTGTAGTCTCCAGATGTGTCTCCCTAGCAAGAGAATATATCAGATCAGTTGTGAAGGGAAGGGAGTATGGCCGCCACCTCACCGGTTAGAACGTCTTGAAATTCCTAGAAAACCTTCTCTCAAAGCAAGCACATGAACAAGGAAAGCATATCAAGATTTGTGCAACTGTTAAGCTTTCAAAATGCATACTACATAATATTATGTATCATCAATATGAAAAATAATAAATACATAAAATCAACATTGGAAAACATACACAACAGAAAATATTAAGTAATAAAAGCGTACACGAGAAATGAAGCCAAATTAAAAGGGTGTACAAACAAGAAGACCAAGCGATAGGAGAGGCATAGATGAATGAAGCAGAATGTTACCCTGAAGACTGAAGAGCTACCCAATGGGCCAATTTTGTTCAATATACTAAACATTTCAATATTTTAAAGATTAAAACGTGAACCCTTCTCCAAATATCAACCTATCGTGAATAATTCATATATTTTTCCCCCTTGAGTGGTGGACCTTCAGATGAAGTCCGTGACGCACCGTTAGAAGCCATATACACACCGAAAAAATGCAAATAACACTGGGGTATAGCAGTTTCTCTTTGTATTACAGCTGTGCTCTGATCTCACTGTTTGGAAGGGGAAATCAGGGGTTAATTCACAAGTGTCTTGGCAAAGCAGGCATTGGTATTTTTAGCAATTGGTCACAAATTGTGAAATAACAAAACCTTTACATTCTTAAGGGTATTTAGGCCTAAATGTTTCTATGTGTCAGCCCTATAAATTGACACAACGTTTCAAAACAATCATGGCTTAAACTAGTGTTGCCATACCAATGACAATTGACAACAATCAACATTCAAAACCATATGCAACAGAAAATAAAGAAGCTTGAGCACAATAAATGAAGCAAAACGTTAGGCCTGCACAACAATGACTACGAATAATGAGGTTAATGTAAGTGCTAATGTACATGCATAATATGTAAATCTATTGCACTGTTGGGGGCACAGATAGCACAGTGAGGGTGGAAAGAGATGTGGATATGTAAGCCTATACAGCTGGTAGATATAATAAATTTATTAATAATATAACATCATACAATTTAGATACTGGTACAATATCTTATTAGTAGGGTGTTGTTGGCTTTAACAGTCAGGCAGGTACATAGGCCTAGCATGCAAAATATCTAGTCATATCATGAGTAGGTATTGCCAAAAAACACTCCCAATTTCTGTGGTGTTGGTCTTGTGGTTAGAAGCTCTGCTTCCAATGCAGAAGGTCCAGGATTTGATTACTGCTATAGGCAGAAGTTTATTAACTTTTGGACCTTCAGTTTTGAGCTTAGGAATTTGTAAACGGTGACTTTGGAGTAGTCCTAGCAACGAGGCACATAATTAATTCTAAGGTTGTTTTGAATCAGACGTTGATTCTGGTGCTGTCCAGAGGTGGAATAGTGTCCAGCTTCATTTAATGGCATTTCCTTTCCTATTTAAATAATATGCCGGTCTCTATAGTTGGTCATTGTTTGCTCGTTGATGGTGTCTGTGCCTACAGGGTTGGCTTGGTTGGCTTTAAATTTAATGTCCCCCACTGGAAATCAGTTCTGTGACTGAGTGGTTACCCTCTATATATTTGTTTTATATTTGTTTTATTGATTTATTTATTTAACATACTGAGGTCCAGAATTTCAATGTCTAGTTAAAATTTATCTGCCAGTTAGTCCTCTCAGTAAATATTTACAAGGCTTCTGATTGGTGGTTGCCATAGTGAAAACAAGTTATGTGTCAGTTAAATTTACTTGCCACTTTAACTGGACATTGAAATACCGGGCCTGAGAGCTACAAATCGCCATGTAGCGTAGGTCTAATATAAGGTATATCAATATTCACAGCCTTTGATATCCTTTAAAAAAATACTGATAATGTACCGGTCTGCGTTTTTTGGGCTTACAACTAACTCAAATGGGACAAGCTCTATTATTATTATTATTATTATTATTATTATTATTATTATTATTATTATTATTATTATTATTATTATTATTAATTAACACAATTAACTGGTCGGGACATTTCGCCGCGTCGATTCTGCTTTTATTGCGTTTGACGTTTCAGCCCAACTGTGTGGGCTAACGCAATAAAAGCAGAATCGACGCGGCGAAATGTCCCGACCAGTTAATTGTGTTAATTATTTACCGGGCCGCAAAAGCCTTAAATTTGAAATTATTATTATTATTATTAGGCCTATTATTATTATTATTATTATTATTATTATTATTATTATTATTATTATTATTATTATTATTATTATTTCTCTCCGTCTGTGTGTGTATGTTCGTCGAAGAATGATCGAATCACTGAACTGATCGCGCTGGAATTTTAAGCAAATGTAACCCAACCCAAGACAAATTTGTGGATGCTGTTAACATTTTCAGCAAAATCAATCACGATTCAGACCTACATGACGTTCATTCTTCAATTTTATTCTTATCCCATCTTGTTTTGAATACCTATGTCAGACAACTCACACAGCGGTGACAAAGCAAAGGTGTACCAAATCTCCACGATCAAGGTCATGCATGTTATTTTTCCATAGTACCAGTCCCATGACAATATTGGTGGCCCACACACACAAAGAATAAGAATAACATATCAAGATGGATTCGTTATGATGAATTACTGTGAAGTACATAAAATGAGTAGAAAAAACTGACTAGCATCCAAACAACTGACGATCAAGACCCTTCCAGGTTAGAAAGAGGAAAAAGATATCATTCCCTCCTTAGTACTATTTCTAAGTCTTTGGTAGGCCCTACCTACACTAGGCCTACACCTCTTTATAACTAGTTTCTTTCTCCCATAGGTGGTATTGTTAATATTTAACACAATCCAGAAATTAAATAATTAATCCTGACTGGGGTTGGAACCCAGATCTCCCACATTCCAGGTCCTTTGGTTGGGATGAATGTTAATTTCTGGATTTTATTAAATACTATCATAACTTGTTAGTTGCAGATTGTATACCGTATGTGTTGATTCAATAAATACTACGTTGAATTTCATCCATGCAGCATGAAGTGGTTAACAATGGCAATGTTTGCGTAACTCACCGAAATGAAGCTGGAAAGAGTCTTTCCGTATTTCTCCTCGAACGCTTTCTTCACATCTCCGAGATCGATCTCGGACCGGGAGACAACGATGCGGATCAACGTCTTGTCGCGAGTCCCCATTCCAGCCATGGAGTCATGGAGGCGCTCGGCAAAGAAGCTAACCTTGCTCTTCACACATTTTACTGGAATAAGAATTTGGCAGGTAATGAATTGCTATAGATACTATTATTGAGGGGTAGATGCACTGTCCGTTTTACTTTTAATAAACTGGGCTCCAAGAAAATAGTCTCTATATCACTGATGATTAATTATTGATGTTGTGTTGCTGACAATTTAACCAACCTTAACCTACTAACATATTAAACTAGTATACATATATAATTTTTACTTATTTCCAGTACCAAAACACTTTGCCTTGTAATTTTGGTCATAATTGAGGCCCAGAATACTAAAGACCGCAATGTGGCTTCCCCTATTGAGAAGTCTAGGGACACTAAACATAATTTTCAAAAATAATAATAATAATAATAATAATAATAATAATAATAATAATAATAATAATAATAATAATAATAATAATAATAATAATAATAATAATAATAACAGTAAGCAGTTACCAAAGGGTAAGGTGCAGATGATGATGAGGAATTATGATATCCATAGATCAACCAACACCATATATATCTCCACGTGCCCAAGTTCGTTCATATTTATTGTATTTTATAAGTTGTCAATTGATGGTGCACACAATACGTACCACATGCCCTTATAGACAACAAGACCAGACAAACTTTAAGTTTTAAAAATTAGCAAGGTTTAAAAATCTAGCTAGAAATTTTTCACAAACAGATTTTCTCCAACACTTGCGACCAGTTATGTAGGGTAACTACTTCCAGGAGACCAGACTTATGCTTCCTGAGTTTTAAAAATTCGAGATCTAAAAATAGGTAGGCCTTAAGCTAGAAATTTTCCCACACCGTTTCAATTGATGTCTGAGGCTCAAATTTGTTCTGAACTATTCAAAAGTTAATTCCAGAACAAGTTTTTCTCGAACGCTTGTGACCAGTTATGTACCTATTGCCAGGAGACCAGACTCAATGCTTCCAGAGAACTCTTTCTTAATTGCGGACTCGATATCGTGTCCGGACTGTTGCTCGTACTCCTGGAAGATTTGTCGCAACTGTGGGTAACTTCTCGTGATCAAGATGGAGTTGAACGTTGACTCGTCAGTCCCCCACTGTTTCTTCTCACCGGCAGCAATCAGAGCCATCGCGTCGGCTCTGGCAGCCGAGGGGTCGATGGCTTGGGCCTCATCTCTGTTGGCCTGCACGAAAAAACAAATATTCCATCAGCGGGATAGTGGAATTGTCAGTTCATCAATAGGGAAATACCAGAATTTGTTTTTCAACATAATCTATCGCACAATAGTTAAAAGCCTACTTAGGCCTACCTAAAATGAGTATTTAAAAATGATGTACATAATCTTAAAACTGTGATTTTATCCACACTCCTTTGCAATTGGCATATTGTGACTGAACAAAAAATAACAAAAATAAAGCGCTGTGTATGTACTGGAAAGACGGACAGTATGTCATTATTGGCCTATATTATTTCTGGCCAGAATCCTAAGTTCACTCAACATAAAGAACGTCACAATGAAATTTCAAACGTGAGGTCTTTGCAAAGGGACTAAAACAATTACCAACCTTGAAATATTCTTTGGGATGTTTAAGTTGTAGGTAGTGCAACCAGTTTTTGTAATTTTACTCTGTAAATTCATAACCATAACTAATTTTACTCATTAGCATTTGTCAAGTTTTTGTTTTCTTTAGTAGGTGAATAGTCCTTTAGTTAGTCATAAAATTTAAATTTAAAAGAGATGAATCACAAGTGTAGTAGGAAATGAAAAGTTAATTCACCTGTTTAATTGCACTCCAACCATATGAGCTGTGCAGTAAACATCATCTACTAGTGAAAGTTCCCACTAAACTAATTTAGTCATAGCAAGTTTTCTACCCACCTGCAGAACTACAACTTGCAAAATGAAATATAACAAAGGTCATAGGCCTATATCAATTTATATTCATGATCATGAGAAAATTTAACTAGATGAAAAGATAAATCCAATAATGTTCAAAGATTGAAATTATTAACTATAAGGAACCCACTAAGAAATAAATTATACTTAACTTAAGGCTGTGTGTTCACCAAAAACCAAAATCCAAAATATACATAAAACCGTAGTTATAGAGTATGATCATTAATCACAGCCTTTTGAAAAGATCAAAATATATTTTTTGGATTTTTTTGGTCGATGCATTTTTCCTCTATTGCTACTTTTTTGAACGATTTTTGGTGCTAAGTTTTTCCAAAAGTATACCATTTGGATGGCTGATATTTTTATTGTAGCTTACACTCATCTTTGACTATAGAATGTGGTATTTTGAAATCTATAGCTTTCGTATCTTAAGAGCTTTCTTTTTTTTTCTTTTGACGGTACAAATACCACAAAAGTACCGGAAAATATAATACACTGTAAAATGTAAGGTATTGAAGATACACATTTCAAAATAACACATTCTATAGTCAAAGATGAGTGTTAAGCTACAATAAAAATATCAGCCATCCAAATGGTATACTTTTAGAAAAACTTAGCACCAAAAATCGTTCAAAAAAGTAGCAATAGAGGAAAAATGCATCAACCAAAAAAATCAAAAAAATATATTTTGATCTTTTCAAAAGACTGTGATTAATGATCATACTCTATAACTACTGTTGAATGCATATTTTGGATTTTGGTTTTTGGTGAACACACAGCCTTAAGAGGATGGGATAGTCGCGAAATTACAGTTTTTTCGTGATATCTCGAGAACGATGCAATATATCTAAAAACTGATTCTAGACCGCTTGTGGTATTGTGAGAACTATAACCTGTAAGAAAAAATATTGTAATGTGATGGTAATTAAGTTTTTTATTAGAATTTTAATTAATTAAATGCATATCTTAAATACAAACCGCACCAATTATTATATTTGAATATTTTTTCTTGCATCATATAGTTCTAACAAAACCACAATTCGGTCTAGAATCAGATTCTCGAGATATCACAAAAAAACTGTTATTTCGCATGGTTTTAATTTTGCGACTATCCCATCCTCTTAAGTGTTTAGAGAGCAAGAGTATCCCCCCGATACTCGTTAATATCTCTAAGCGGTACTTGAAGTTTCAATGATCTGAGGCATAAGTAATGCTTACCATACATAGAGAAACCAAAAGGCGTTTGAAGTGTCCTGACGTATCTCCTTTCAGATCGCTTTCCAATGACTTTCCATACACTGAAATAAATTAACCATATATGGTAAGTAATACTGAATACAGCTCCCATTTAAAGGTAGAATTCATTTCAATTGCCTACAGTAGCTCGAAAGCAAACACAAAATATATAGGCCGGCCTACTAGTGCCAGTAGTGAAAATTATTTTAAATTTTGTTATTATTTGAGTGAATTTTCATTTTTAATCGTAAAAATGCATGCCCCCATCTACCAAAAAACATTTCACCAATCACCATAGGCCTATTCATAAGGTGACCAGATGTACCGGTTTGACCGGTACAGTACCGTTATTAGAACACATGTACCGGTGCCCCGAGAGACTCGTTAAAATGTCGTATTTGTAACGGTTTGCAATTTTAGTGGGGAAATGTCCCGGTATTCTGTCAACTGTACCATGTGGAAGGATAATGTTTTACGTGAAAAATACACTCCTATGACAAATACTAACAGAAATAACATTGAAATAGTTCTTCCACTTCCAAGAAGATAACTCATTTTCTCTAGGGGTGTGCTGTATTATTCAATAATTTTGGTGGAGGTGCCGGGTCGCGCACGCGTGTGAAAACGTAAATATCGTTATCTATTCTTGGCGTTACCTTACCAACCCTGAATATCCATTATACTATAACCTCAGTCTTTTGATACAAATTTGTGTTCTTTTTGGAAGTACAGAACTTTTTTTGGCACAAATTATAAAAATATGTCACTATCGTCTCGAATAACCAAAGTTTTTAATATAAGACGTTAAGCAATATCCAATCAACCAACAACATTTTCATGTAATACCACTTACTACTGAATTATGTCATAGCCAAGCCCAAACAACATTTGTGCTTGATCATTAAAAAGATCTCTGAGAGAGAGATTACATTTTAAATCAATTTGATGTTACCCTTTCACTTTTGGAGCTAACATATAGACATACCAATTCATAAAATTAATATTGAACATAATTGTAAAAAAAAAATGGTCAAAGAGTAATAGTGAAATTTAAAAAAAGATTAAGTACTCGCGGACTCGATACTAGAGTTATTTTAAGACTCTTGACTCGACTCGAATTAAAAAATCAGGACTTGCACAGCCATAATTTTGTTTATAAAGTAATGAAAAATCAAAATGTAATAATCATGCAATTGAACTACGTTTTTTATTAATTACATACCTACACTAATTATTATGAAGTGAAGACAAAATGTATTAAAAGTTAAAACATGCATATTATACAAATTCAATGCATTTTCAAATATCTTTATTATTACTACGTATTGACGGTATTGATTAGAACTTCATTAGTATGATGCCTTCATCAATACACGCATTATTTTCTGCAGAGTGCTTGTATTTTATTTTGTAGGGCCTACTATCATTTTTAAACCATTAGATAAAACATTTTATGACTACAAAAATGTACTCATTAAAACCATTTTTAATTCATATTTTCATGTCAGAAAGCTGTTTTCTGGGCATTTGACCAAATATATCTTGAAATAAAATTTGCCTCCAGCGGCTGGGGCTCTGCCCCAGACCCCGAAATGGTCCGGAAGTACAAAGTACATAGTACCGTATTCTTACACATTAGTTGTCCCGGTTTGTAACATTCAAAATATGGTCACCTTACATATCAGCATGTTCAAGATTTATGGTTTATGTCATGGATGATGGATGTACTTATTAAATTGGAGAAGGGTTGACAGGTTGGGAAAGCAAAGAGAACATAAATCCCAGCCAGAAGGGCTAAGGGCGACAAAACTTTTCACCTGCTGATGACAACTGCAGCTAATTTAAAGTTGTTACCTTTTTTTTTTATTTATTTATTTATATATATTTATTTTATTTTATTTTTATGTTATTTTTATTTATTTAGTTAAAAATGATTATGTAGGCCTACTTAATAAGTTATTTATTGATGTTTGAAAGAAAACTACAGAGGTATATCACAATCAATAACATTTGTAGGCCTAACCATTTTCTTTAAAAAGTTCAAATTGGCTATTTTTTGTTAAATGTTAGGCTATGTGTGTGGTTATTGGTTTTTACTACTTAGTTATAAATTATCATCAATTCATCACTGAATGAAAGTTACGTAATCACACTCCGTATCTCTATGATAAACTTTCACTCCACAAGATAATCCATTAGTAATTTATCTTTGCCATGTGGTTTCGACCATTTGGTCTCATCAAAGATTATTTTTTCATAACCTATAGTACTTATTATCGTTATAAACTATGTTTCTTGATAATTAATGAGGGTATGTAAATGTAGGGTAAAATAGGGTAGGGGCTACCACTAATACATAAATAAATTACGGTATGTCACACTCACAGAACTGTGTCCAGGTCGGACTGGCCCACCGGGGAACCAGGAAATTGGGACCCTATGCTGGGGCCAATTGAAATACTAAAGTTTGAAGTGATAATTATTGTTGTTCGAATGTTCCGCGTATTTTACATCCCTTTGCCTCTTCCCACACCGCAATCGCTCAGCTGAATCCAAGTTTAAATACAAGTTAAAAAATTATATTGTCAATACCATAAAATATCATAAATTTATAATACAAATTTATAATAAATCTATCAGGAAACATAAGAAGCAGTAATGAGTAAACTCATCATGCACACAAGAACAAAAAGAGACTGCATGAGAACAGTTTGAAAGCAAGAGATAACACGTGCATATTTTTTTACCGACATTAATTAGGTATGACTGCTATCTAAATTAATGATTATTTTTATATTTTCAATAATAATAGTTTTATTTTATTACAATTAGGCCTACCTGGAATATAATTCAATACTGCACTGAATAAAATTAGTCTCTTAATGGATGTGAGCTTGACCATATTATGACTAATTGACTTGAGTTGTAATACAATTAATATTTTGCATGATGAACAATATATTTTCTTTGCAACTTACCGCAGACAAACGTAGTCAGTTTAGATTAAATTATATATAATGACTATAGTAAATGTTTTATTATAGGTACTCTTTTAGTTGGAAAATAAAAATTTTCAGTTGAGTAACAACAAAAGTAAGTATTCCTTATAATCAATGCAATTATGTTAAACTAGGAAAACGCTTAAGTCCCGCCGCGTTGTTGGATGAGCGTAATTGGTGCATTGAGCTGCCATATGTTATGCGAATTTTCTTTTGTTCTGTGGAAAAATCATTACTAAGTTGAATTTTGTTTAAATTAAAAATTAACTTTAATTTTTTAATTTATTAATCGTAATTGTTAAAAAAATCGTAAAATTGCGATTTTTATAAGAAATAATTTCTCGATTGCGCTCAAATTTAACACTAATATTATATAAATTCATAAAATTAAGGTTCTGCAAAAAAAATAATAACAATCGGATAAAGTATGTAGGTGTTATAAGTCAAAGAATTGTTTAAAAAAAGAAAAAACCCGTAAAATTTCGATTTTTATGATAATATTTTTTCAATTGCGCTCAAATTTCACAAGAATATCTAAATTCATAAAATAAAGGTTCTGTGCAAAAATCATTAAAATCGGATAAAGCACGTAGGTGTTATAAGTCGAAGAAATTTAAAATTTTTTTTAAAAAAATAGTAAAATTGCGATTTTCATGAGAAATAATTTTCCGATTGCGCTCAAAAACGTGGCAGTTCTAAGTTCAGAGATTTCGAAGGCCTCCATAAAATTTCATCTCAATCGGAGTATCGGTTTAGCCGGAATCGTGCGGACAAACAGACAAAAATACAAAAAGAAAAGAAAAAGAAAAAAAAAAAAAAAAAAACATTCCGGATTTTTTTCTCCAGTGTAGGAGAATGGAATCTTCGCTTCGCTCGCTACGCTCGCTACGCTCATCCAATTATATTACATTCCTAATCCTTTCCTCCTCAAGCTCATCCTACCTTGAACCCTTGAACGCTTGTCTAAATAGCAGGAAAACGATTCTAAAGGGTGTTCAAATGCTAATTACGCAGAGCATTACCCCGTTTCGCGTGAAGAGTTGGCCCCCGCATCCCCACCAGGGGCTACGCTCCTGGACGAGTGAAGAGGCCCATTAAATATATTCTCTCGGTAGGCCCTTGGAGGCCAGTCCGACCCTGACTGTGTCCACAGGTTCTAAAACCCCCTCAATCCCACACTTGGTCACAAACATTCTGATCCCCTTATGCAATTTACTCGCGTATAGGCGCAAATAAAAGGTAAATTTTTGCATCATTCTATGAAACAAAATTATATTCCTAGAAATAGCTATTTTAGACAGATTTTATAACGTGCACTAACCATGGTTAAAATATTTTGTATTACATGTTTCTCACATAAGGGGATAAGCCTATCACAACATTGCCCCCCCAACCCCTCTCCATAGCACAACATAGGTAGGCCATACTAATAAAAATAAAATGCAGTAGTCAAGGAGGGCTACTTTAATCTAACCAAACTAATGCTGTAATGTTGGTTATGTTACGCCATAGTTGGCATGGTACGACGTGGTACTCTCTGGAGTTTAATAAAATCTTAATATAAAAAACTATTAATCATAGGCCTACAATGAGAAAATAACCGAGATAAATACGATCTTGCTCAGTGTGGAACATAGCTATTGTTCACGTTGCCATAGCCATATCGTAGTTAAACTGCACAGATATGAACAAAGGAAATGTGATGCCAATTAGCATATGAAAATGATAAGGAATTAATTAGAAAACCATACAATGCATAGGGCCTACAGATACAATATCTAAGCATTGCGGTTTGTGACTACCTAATCTACCTTCCAATAAAAACTTAATTGTATGTTATATGAACTGGTAGGCTTAGGCCTTTCGTATTAAGAGCCAAGACAAATCACAGCCATTAGATTCCTTGTACGGTAAATAATTCTTGGCATAAAAACATCAAATCAAGTTTGCTAAATAGTAAATTTACATACCTCGCTTAAAAGCCTTTGAATATGAAATGCCATCAAATATGTAGGCCTACAGTAGGTCTAGTGCCTACTTGATTTATTTGGCAGGTAACATTATTAGCCCTAAAAGTCAGCCTAAATAAATCAAATAAAAAAGACTGAAAGATAAATATATTGTATAATCACCACACGAGCCCATTTTGAACATCACAACTAGCCGTGTACCAACATCTAGAAATCTAAGTAAATGTCAGTCTTGGACACGTCCCCCCCTCCCCCCCCCCAAAAAAAAAAACTTTGAAAAGTTAAGTTACTTTGGCCTCAAAAGGAACTGAGATGTTCCACAAAAGGAACAAAGTTCCTTTCACGTTCCTTAAATACCATCACAGATATAAATAATAATAAATGTGATAGGAGTTAATTTATCATACTTTTATTCATTAAAGTGAGTCCCAGGATATCTGACGAGGGTGGCACCATTTTCGAAAACACAAGATGTCACAAGATATTTTTTATACTGCAGTTTACGATAACAGGTAGGCCTAATGGAATTCAACGGGATAACGATAGCGAAAGGAACTTATAAAGGAACATTAAATTCGTTCCAAGTTCCCACGAAATAGTTACTTTGACGTTACAAGTTCCTGATCTAAGAAAAGGAACGCGTTCCCACAAAAGTTCCTGAAAACGGGAATGTGTTCCTCCCCAAGACTGGTAAATGTGATTGTATGAGTAGGCCTAGGTAGCCTGCCTACCTACATAGGTAGCAAAGACTTCAATTTTACCACCCTAAGAAAAATAGCTTGGGTGATTTTTTTGGTTTGTTTTTTGTACGTTTGCTCGCTCTCTACCAAATAACAAGCTAGCCTACTCCGATCTTGATGAAAGTTTCATGGGACCTTTAAACTATCTGAACTTGGAACTGCCACAATTTTGAATACAATTGATGAAATAGTTTGATCATGAAAATATTACTGTAGGCCTAGGGCCAGGAGCCAGGATCTTAGGGCCCCGATGATTTTGTAACTACTTTTTCCTGATTTCTCTCCCTACTGGACAAATGGCTAGGTACTCCAATCATGCCGACACTTTCGGGGGACCATTGAAACTAGGGTTGCCAATTTTTAAAAGTAAAAACGAAAACACGAGAATTTTACAATATTGACTGTACTGTAACTTGTTTTCAATGCCCTCACTAGGGTCAAAGCAAAGTACCACACACATATTGGAAACTTTCCTAATTGCCTTTATTGGATGGGTCCGTGGCAAGGCTGAGAAATTGGCTTGATTTTAATGTTGAACGTATCCACAAAATCTTGAACAGTTTTAGGGGCTCAAACACTTTTCACTATTGTTTCTACTTTGGTGCAACCTCACACCTTCTTAATAGATATTAGAAATAGAATACCATATTTGAAATTAATGACACACCACAGGCAGGCTCAAGTACGGGCTGTTAGCGCTTGCCAGATAAAACACTTGAGAACCATTTTAAACTCTCAAGTATTGCATTGCACAATACTTACAGTTCTGGTAGAAGGCCGAGATGGTACGAATGCCGTAGTTACTGAGTGTGCAAAGGATTTCAATGATAGCTTCCTCGTCGGTCCCCACACCACTGACGGCATCGTGAAGCTCCTTGGCATAGAACTGGGGCAGCGGAGTCATCAAAGCAACAATTACGTCTTCAAACTTTCCTCCTAGCTCACTTTTCAGTTCCGAAATCAGATCCTGAGAACAAAAGTTAGGATGGTTTATAAACCAAAAATAGGTGGATTTGACATGTGCACAATATCTACATCACTCTTAGCGGATGTGCGCGCATCCACCAGTATTGTTTTTAAATCATGTGTCAATTTCATTTTCTACTTTTCTGCATAATTCATGGGGAAAAAATAGGTTGTTTACATTCCCGGGAAATTTCAGGGATGTGATTAGGGATGCGTATCGATATTACTGATAAAAAATTAAAGCCTGTCCTGACATGATGGAATCTCAAATGTGGCAAATGAAATTCAATACAATACAATCCTCAATGCTATTCGCAGCCTCGTCCTGTCTTGTGTTATCTTTGTTTTTGCCTCTCGCTATCGGCTAAGTTTTCTCCAAAACATAAATCTCGAGTAAGACACCTTAGGTTTGTTCTTTTGTCCACCTCAAATTGTGGTAATTACACCTAGGTGTAAAATACAGAATTAGAAATGGGGTTAAAAGGTGTAATATTTCACGGGTGGACAAAAGAACGATTTTGTTGTAATTTGACAGCAAATTTCGAGGTTATGTTGCCAGCTGTCATTCAATTCAAACACTTTCAGAAGTATCTCACTCAATAACACAGTTTTGTTCATTTTCTACAATTCTATTATTATTACCAGTTTTATCTTCTTTTATAAAACAATCTCACATTATAACGGGGTCACTTTTCAAATTGGCGCGAATTTCCATAGCTACACCTTTTACATCTCCTCAAGAGGCAGGTGCAAAAAGTGTAAAAGTTGTAATTACCCCCTGGACAAAAGAACATGTCTCTTGTGACCTACCTCTGCCTGCCCAAGCGGGAAATACGAATCAGGCCTACGTGTTTTGGGCCGTTTTCAACCAATTGACGACTCAAAATGGGCAGAGCTTAAAACGATCGATAGGTCACGTGACTAGTAATGGGTATAAATCCTCATTTCGCAAGTTGGCGAACGGCGCATCACTTATCACGCTCTAACTTTTATTCTATTCATTATTTGGACAATACTTAAATGAATAATATTTAGCAAACATATCATTCCTTGTAATAGCGATTATTTTGATTTTTTGACAAAGTCGTTAGCTTGTTATAACAATGTACGCATCACACAAGTGAAAATTATCAATGACTTAAGTTTTCTCATTAATTAATTTGACAAAAAACTACTGATCGGATTTCGACAAGAATTCTTTGTAAAAATGCATCAGACTGTTTAGACAAGAAATATACTAACTTTCTATCTAGAAAAAGCACTGAACGAAAATTTACAGCATAGAGTAATATGCAGCGTGCACTTTTTCACGGCTCATCCGCACGTCAAGAGTGTATATTTTAGATAAAAACACATACCCTGCATATTACTCTATGCTGCAAAGTTTCGTTCAGTGCACTCCACTTTCTATCTAGGAATTTAGTTTATTTCTTGTCTAAACAGTCTGATGCATATTTTTAAAGAGGTCTTGTCGAAATCCGATCAGTAGTTTTTTGTCAAATAAATTATTGAGTAAACTTTAGTCATTGATAATTTTCACAATTATATGATACGTACATTGTTATAACAAGCTAACGACTGTGTCAAAAAAATTGAAATAATCACTATTACAAAGAATGATATTTGCTAAATATTATTCATTTAAATACTGTCCAAATAATGAATAGAATAAAAGTTAGAGCGTGATAAATGTTGCGCCGTGAAGCAGGCGTCAACTTGCGAAATGAGGATTTATACCAACTAATTCCGCCATGTTGCCTCGTGACGTCAGGAGGCGGGTACAATTCAAGTCGTCAATTATTGATATTTTGATTATCGATAATGACTTGCATGTGATGTCCTTTAAATCTTTCTTTAAGAGTGCACTGGCCAAGAGGCTGGTCGGCAGGACAAGGAAGGCCACTAATAAGGATGCCACATGGCATTCTAATGCCTGGTGCATAGTAATCGGCGACACATACGAGCGGTAACAGCGGAAAAATGTATGTGCGTCAGTTAAACAATATTTAATATTCATGAACTAGTAAAAGAAGAAGCTTTAAAACAAGTAGGTAGGCCTAGAAAATTATTTGATATAATTTGGCCATGTTATGGGATTAATCATAATTCATAATAGATCCTCGGTAGTCGGTAGTAATAACCTTTTTTCTCAGCTAGACCTGACCTAGAGGCGTATTTACGTTGCTTTTTGTTTTTTTTGTATTTATTTTTGTAAAGCTGACCCCTTCCACAGCGTGTTCGGGGTATTTTACATGTCAGTAACTTAAAATTAGATTAAAAATTTACATTTACATTCATATTACACACATAATAATGGATTCAGTCCACAAATACACGTTTTCATATCACTATGCACTTAACCCTCCGTCACTCGCGTGGGGTTCTACAAACCCCAGGGTCTACATTCGACTCTGTTTCTCTGCATCGGACTGTTTTACCGACTCTAGATTCTCAGTACCTTCAAGTCACTCTTATCTGATCGCGACATTTGAAACCCTCTAATCATCAGGGCTTTTAGTGTCGTTATATTGCCGGTCTGAACGTGGCTGGGGTTGCTGAAACCTCGCGCGAGTGATCACGTTACAGTAACAGCATAGGGAAACTCAATGCTATTTTGGCTTAAATTTAGAAATTTTGGAATTTTGGAAAAAATCTTCTTGCAATTTACTAACTGGTTCATGTTTATTATAAAAAGTGAAACAAACTTAAAATTGCATTATTTTGACAACTAGTTTTGAATATTTTGAAAATGTCCATTTTTTTAATCTGAAAAATGCAATAAAAAAATATTTCATACAAAAAGGTTCATTGGCATTTTATTTCACTGTCCTCCCAGTAACAACCACCTACATTACATAGTAGTTTCACAAATCATATGAGCACAGAAAGAAATACCCAAAACACCCTACTGCACATTACAGCCCAAAATAGTTTGGGGTTTGAGAAACCCCACGCGAGGGATGGTGTTAAGAAATTCCGCGCGAGTGACGGAGGGTTAACTTAAAATCATCAATCACATGATAGATACACAAAGCTCTGCATGGTAACTGCAATTTACTATCCTACATGGTAAAACCTGTTGTCTGATAAAATGTAAATTATACGTCTAAAATAAATATCCTATCAGTCACATACTATTGCTTGACTATCATTTTACCTTTTTATAGTGAACCTGATTTATCCTACTATGTCCCACTAGTATCTTTAACTGTTTCCCACTTTTGAAAATCAGAAATTGAGTAGAAAGCATTTTTCTTCAGGAACTTTTGAGTTATTCGGAGGAATTTGTCTATGTTTTCTTTTTCTGCTCGAATATTCTCGGGTAAGCAATTAAAAAATGTTGAGGCTCTCCTGTGAGACCCTTTTTGGCTTCTTGTCGTGTTGCATCTTTCTACATATAATATTTTTCTTTATTCCTAGTGTCATGTCCATGCATATTTTTATTTACTGAAGCTTCTATCTGATGTTTAGCAATGAGTTTTAACAATTCATATACATAAATACAAGGTACTGTGAGTATTTCTAATTTTTTGAAGTAATTTACACAGGATTCTCTGACAGCCTTCTTTTGGATTTTAAATATATATCTCCTAAATGTGTCGTACTACCCCAAACTGCCATGCCACTGGTATGCCATACCTCACAATAGATTCAAAATATGCATGATAAGCTACTTTAGCCGTTTCTGCTCCAACAGATTCATAAATTATTCTCAATGCAAAACATGCAGACCCTAATCTTGAGGTAAGTTTATTTAAATGAGCTTCCCAATTTAAGTTTTCATCAATGGTTAAACCAAGAAAGGGAATATCTATAACTCGTTCTAGGTACTTCAACATTATTTATCTCTAATTTGGGATAGTTTTTGATTTGTTTTTGAGGTAGCCGGAATTGAATGTAGTTTGTTTTAGCTATATTCATTGACAAAGTATTTGCACATACAGTAATCACAAATGAATTCGTTCGAAGTTTACTTGTGCTTCTAATCCTAGCTTCAAAAGGCAGTCTTGTACCATACAATTAATGCTGTAATGTCATCAGCAAACATTGTTATTTTAATCAATTTCATGTACATTTGTAAGTCATTTATATAGATTAAAAACGCTATTGGCCCCAGAACGGAGCCTTGTGGTACCCCCCTTTTAACTTCCATCCAATCAGAAAAATATTCTATACACATCCCCATGTTATTTTCATGCTTAATTTTAACCTTTTGTTTCCTATTTGTCAAGTAAGATTCAAACCATTTTAATGTAAGTCCTCTTATTCCATAGAATTCAAGTTTGTTTAGGAGGATCTTGTGGTCCTCGTTTTTAAGTTCTAAGTTGGTAGGCCTTACTTTGATGACACATACATCTCATATCTTGTGGTTCTCGTTTTTAAGTTCTAAGTTGGTAGGCCTTACTTTGATGACATATTTTTTCATGAGTAGCTTGACAGGCTTTGTATAGCTTGATGAGTGATGCGATGCACCATGATTATGAATATGATACGTCAAGAAAGAAACTTAAGTACACAGTTGCAGTATTGATATCTTCAGTGGAATTAGGTAGGCCCCTAGGTAGGCCTATGGGTAGCTCAACTAGGATTGAGATCAAGCTAGATAGTAAAAGCCAACTGGCAAGCAAAGAAAGACTACCTATGTAGGACTAGGTCATAAAATTCTGTTAACCTACCATAGGCCCTATTCTTGTCCTAAAAAACAAAGGTGCTTTAGATTTTATCTCAATGACACACTTAAACTAACATCGAGTGCAGCATTTGGAAACATTTTGATTGAGCAAATAATTTAGCAATATATTTTCCTGTGCTGCTTTAACATGTTTTGTAGGAGACTGCACAACTTTAAAGAGACTTGTAGGCCACTTTACTGCAGAGAGAGGGCTACCAAACAGCTCAAGGTGCCAGATTTCGTCAAACATTGTAAATAAATCAACCTTTTTTTCCATTACCGGGTAGGCCTACGTATGTAATTGTAATTAATCTAAACTGTATTAGGCCCACAATTTCAATGTAGCCTAGACCCAAGTTTATCCAACTAAATTCCTTAAGTTAATATAAATTGTTAAGTCATTGTTTAACAACCTGCTTCCATGCCTAGCCATCCATCCCCCAATTGAGTCATAAAGTTAATAAATAAAATAGGTCTAGGGCAACTTCTTTGGTTGGGGGGGAGGGGCAACTTTTCTTAGTGGACAGTTTGTAGGGGGTTAGGAGGGTGGTTTACATTTGGACAGTCCGTTTTGGGCACAAATTGTTGACTGCGCCATAGCGTCCTCCTAATCACCTAGGCCTACAAACTCCTTTTCGAGCAAAAGTAAACCCAAGTCCGGTAGCCTATAACCAAATTGAGGAACCACCCCCAGGCCCAGGGCCCCACCCCAACCAAAGAAGTTCTGGTCTGGGAAACAAATTAATGAAGTTATTACACATTGGGAAAAAATTAATTAGCAACTAGGACATCCTTACCTTTCCGTATTGAGTCTTGAATGATTCAATGATTTCCAATCGTTGTACGATTCCTCTACGAGCTAACACATCAATGATGGCTTGCTCGTTGGTTCCAAAACCCTTCATAGCTTTCCTCAAAGCTGCAGCATCTGCTGCGGCATCGAAAGAGTCAGCTGGGAAAACGCTAGGAGTACACTTGAATGCATAGTATTGAGAAGACGACATGTTGATGAATAACGTTCAGCCCTGTGGATTGAAACAAGATGAACAAAGTTAGTAGGTATACGTGACAACTGACAAGCGTATTTAAACTGTTCAATAGGCTCAGCAATAGATGTGATAAGTGCTCAGTCACTCATAAGTCATAACCTAGGCTTTTGTGTAAAAATTAAGGGGTACCTATTTATCTACGCCTACACACAAAGGAATTAGTCATGAATGTATTATGAATGAGTAGGCCTAGGCTACGACATGATTGATAATGGGGTTCTTGTTAATGTCATAACTCATAATAGTAGCCTACATTACACACAGGCCCTACCCGAGGCATAATATGCCTAGTTGTTTGTTATTTCTCAATACAGGTAGGGCTATAAAATAAGACCATCGTTAAATGTCGAACAAAAAGGGCGCATAAACCACAAAGGCAACCTATCAAGCCGCTTGCTAGGCCTAGGCCAAGCCCTATCTTGGGTGTGGCAAGGTCTTGTGTGTGTCATGCTCCGAAAACTAAAATAACCTGGTAAAAAGTGATAACCCTAATTAGAAATGCAATATGAATGATAACACTGAACGTAAACAACAGATACTTACGTGATTCACAGTAAAACTAACCTTGGTGTAATAGTATCAGTGATTTTTATCTCCGGTCAAGTGTAAATGCCCACAGGTTGTTGGCGTCCTTTCGAATCGAATTTCTTCGCACACTACACGTCACTCACGTCATGTAGGCCTATTTCTTCATGGTCACCTTGTTTCGGTTACGCCCACTTTGGGAGAAGTCGATAGTCGATTGGGCCGTAGTCGATACATCGAACGCAACATTGATCGTTGAGCGCTAAATACAAACCAAAATATTTTTATTGTTTTTTGTTTGATAAGTTATGAAATTTATTACATATTTTTTTCTTCCGTGGTGAATTACTGGTTGTGGTTCAGCAGGCTGACTAAACCGCTAGATTCGAGACCCCATTTCGGAAAGCCGTGGGTTCGGCCAACGACCACTATTCCTGATTGAACTTTAATCCATGTTCCTGCAATATTAGGGGGCGGTGCGTCTGTAAATCCATGGTCGGCATTTTTCATGTGAAATAAAAAGCACGATGGAAATTATATATTAATTTGCAACTAAGCGAATATTGTTTTAACACAAACGTGCTGATCAGTACGGGTAGCTAATGAGGCTGTACTGAGTGTGTACCTGATGTTAGGCCCTACTGCGTCGATTCTCAATTTAATTAATCGGGAAACGTTTTTGATTATATGGCCCTCGGACATCCTAGTTCTGAAGGGGTCACACCGGTTAAATCTGATCCGGCACCCTTTACAAAAAGTATTTATTATTTTATGGAATCAATCCAGAAATTGAGATGAATGATTGGATTTTTATGTCTCGTTTGGGATTTCCATGTTACTCTGTTTTTGTGTTGTGTACCTGTGTTTTACAAAGAAATAAAGGTCCTAAAAAAGAGGAATACTAATGGGAATACTTAAAAAACTTTTTAACCACAAGGGCTTTTTACAGCATTAATGACTTATTTGAACACTAACCTTGTGCCAGTCCAGTTCTTTTCTTATCACCATTTTATTTTTTTTTAAGCATGTTCATCTGTATCTGTGATAGCCATCTGTGTTTGCTCAAAAACGAATTCGAATGTAATTTTAATTGTATTACCGTGTAAGCTAATGCTTTACTGTAAATGTTACTGTAACCAATATTTTGCTGACCCTGTACCATGTATAAGTGTTATCACACATAAACCTATGTACAATAAAGAACTGAACTATGAACTATGAACTAGCATTAAACGTTTAAACCCAATTACTACGCGATCTTCAAACGCTAGATGGCATGCTAACCGGGGGATAACAGCGCTGCGTAGATGAAAATTACATCATTTTGTACCCTTTTGTACACACAATTTAAACCAAGGCCTTGTGGATCTCCGCAAAAGGGTTCGCACCGCGATAGGTTTTGCAAGAGCTCCGCTAGGAGTAAAATTTATAGCAGCACCGGGAAGCGTTATCTGTACCGGTCGCTACGTACGTGTACTTTACACAGCTATTATTCTATGGTGTATGTTTTACATCATTATTTTTTAAACCTACGCGCTTCCCCCCCCCCCCCCCTTTTCCGCGTACCTAAGCTTTTCGTGGAATATCATAGTGTTGAAAATAGACTAGAGATCTTGGAGAAAATAGCTGCGTACGTAGGGACCGGAACAAATAGCGCTTTCCAGCAGCACCTTGGACCTTACAACAGCCCCCCCCCCCCCCCTCCAACACACATGGTACAAAGATAAAAAATAAATAAATTCGTATTTAGTTAGAGTCTACCCACTCAGTCACAGAACTGATTTTCAGTGGGGGACAGTTAAATTTGAAGTCGACCGAAACCAACCCTGTAGGCGCTGACATCATCGACGAGCGAACAATGACCAACTGAGGACTGGCATCAGTGTACATTGTACTCATGATGTGCCTCATTGCTATAGGACAGCTCCAAGTCACCGTTTACAAATGGCATTGTGTAAAAAAAAATGCTGATCTGGTCCGTTTGGGAGGAATGTAAGAGACCCGGGTTCAAATCCCGGTCGGTTGAATTTTGTAATTTCTCGATAATAGTATAATTGGTTTTCCCTTTTCATATCTCATATTCGGGTGCATTATCCGATATGGTCCGATGGTGATGGTGCACGGTGCAACACTGCATACACCTACAGATTAACTTTGGGATAAAACCCAAAAAAAGAAATGTCCGAGAAAAAATCATACGTATCTTATCTTGAAGTTATATTTTTTTCATTTTATCGATTGGTAAGACCTGTCCAAGGTCTGATCTAACATAGTTTACAGCTCAAGGCATTCATCTCTATTTGATTTGTTATGCTAACAATGAAAGAGTGGGACTGAAAGAAAGATGTAGTGCCCACGTGCTGCTAGTCGCGTGTGAGACAGTATCATTCAAGTTGTTTATTATTCGAGTTCGAGTTCGAGTTCTAGAACAAATACGTAACAACGATTCAATAAATATTTTTTAACGAATAATTAATATTTCAAATTTGGGGTCAGTCGGTATACTAAACTGACACAAGGATGGACAGCAACACACTACAACAACATCCGAGACAGCGTCACAACAGTACGCGAAGCATGTGGTATGAGACTGTGGACATTTTGAAATAAAATTATGGTTTTCTATTCATCATTAGGACCTTTGAAAGTGACAAAGAGGCAGGTTAATAATGCCTGGAATCGCGAAAAACCAAAGTTATATACGATATTGATTTTTGTTGAGAAATATTTGTCAAATATAATGGACGGGAGTCCCAAGTATTGTTTAAAATTAGCATAATGTATCAATCAATAAATAAATAGATAAATAATAATATAGAGAGGTAGATAGCCACTAACACCGTTGAGTGCAAATATATACACTATACACTGCATTACTCTCGATACACATTTTGAATTGTTTCAATACGCGGCCCAGCTTTGCGCACACGGGGTAAGCATGCCTTATTGCGTTCATTTTACTAGATTACATTAAAATTTAAAATAAGAAAAAAAGTGTTCAAAAGATTACGAAAAATAAAATACATATTTTTGACATCAGTTCTACAGTGTTTAAAACTATTTACTATAGACATAATTATACAAATAGAAAATAAGGGCTATGTGATTTATGCCCTTAACACCCATACATTTATTCTATAAAGTGTTTGATTTGTTCTATAAAATATACTTTATTATTTTGTATATGAAATTGTCAATCGAAATCTCACATAATTTTATTTGTATTTTGAACTGTATGTAAATTAAATTAGGAAAGTTAATCCCCACCCAAATGAGGGTGAACAAATCGGTTGAGTTGGTCACAGTTTGTCAGATGTATTTGTACTTAATATTTCTCTCTGCAAATGTCTGAATAATAAGTTCTTTACGAATCTGCAATCTAAACTATTTGAGTGTGCTTTAATTTAGTGAAAACGTAGCACCATGGTGTGGAGTACATTATTTATATCACATAACAAAGATAAGTCTAATAAAATGGCGACAACATTTTATATTTAGATTACATCGCTAATCGCTTTTCATTATGTTCTACATTTTTTAATCTATTGCCAAACAAACCCATTTTATTCTTTCCACATTGTAAAATATGGCGCTGGTCGATGACCTGGTAAAGTAGACCACGCAAACAAAAGACTGTGTCAGACACCTTGCTTCCTTGCATTGTCTTCAGTTGCTTTGCATCCTACGTCGTCACCTGTTGATTGTCGAAACACGTAGTTCTCCTGTCTGCCACATCCCGCACTTTGTCCTTTTTTGCTTTTGTACTTGCCAAGTTAGGACGTCGTATGATTTTGCGTTCTCAACTTTTTCAAAATGTTATACATTTCTGATGTTTTTTACTGTTTTTAGTGTATTTAAATACATATTTATATAGGTGTAACCAAAGAAAAAATACAAAATATAGAGACAACTCGTATTTTAAAAGCACTTTTATCAAAACGTCTATTACATTAATTTTGCTTTTATCCAGTGTTGTATCCAAAGGGTGGGCTGAAAAGGTCTCAATCAATCAATTGGCAGTGCATGCCCATTTGATATAAAATAATATTTAAATCTTAAATTGATTAACGATTGATATTTCAAATGATATGATAACATCACTATCTGGAAAAGTTATCAATTGGCATCAATGTCACATCAATAATTGACAGTTTGCCAATTACTTATCCTATATAATATATAACCTATAACATAGTTGAGCAAATTATTCAATAGATTGAGATCACTTGAAATCACCTTATCTCAATTCAGATCAACTGCGCAGCAATGAATTGCTTACTATTTTACTAGGAACTTGATAAAAATTCAAACTCAAAACACTGTATTCAGGACCTACAACAGGTTGAATCTGTGTACCCATTGGGCTCATTGCCCATGAGATATGCCCATGTCGGCCTCTGATGGCAATAAAAGGCGACTTGATTGGTGCAGCCTGTGGGGGACAACACTGTTACCTTGGGTCTAAAATTGACACTTTAGGGGACATTTTGCACTGAGATCTATTTTTAATTTTATTTTTTTTAAATATTGAAGATCGCATGGTCGCAGCTTCTCACATATTTTTTTCCGGATGATTTTGATTTTGACAGTTCCCCCCTAAAGAATATATCCCTGGGTATTCTGTATCCCACTGTATTTATCCATTGTCAAATTATTGATGTCACGTCTCACGAAAAAAATCCCCGATTGTTTTTTGTAAGATCTGTTGATTAAGTATAGCTCATTCTTTCTTTTGGGTACTCAAATGTGTAGAGCTGTGATAAATGTTATATAATGTGTCGTAGTCTAACCCCTATAAATCGATTCAAAAGTCGGAGCAAAAGAAGCATTGTCGAAGAAGATATAATACATTCCCTTTGAGCGTTCAAATCTCGTTGTTGGTGGAGGTGCCAGCTATTTATAAGTCAAGTTTGGGAGACGCTATAACTAAAGCCAACAATCCTCCACGTTCAATAAAAACATTTTGTATCATCCTTACTCGGGCAATGCCAACAAAAACGTTTGTCAATCGCAGACTGCGTTCGGTTTTTATCGAGAATGCAATGGTGATAGTGATAGGTGACACGCATCTGACGAACGGATGGATGGACGGAATCACGGAATAGTGATACATAGAGGAGCCGCACTCCCTAAAATATTATTACTGTAGTATTATTAAAAGGGGCTTTTACACAGAAAAATTATTTCTTCACATATTCTTAAGTTATAATATCAGTGAGTATAGAATATAGATCGTTCTATACTCAATGAAAGCACTATAATCTAAAATAACCGCCTATTAAAAAAATGAGATCTTATAGTTGTGAATTTACACGGATTTTGTAAACTCTTTGATCCAAAATTGGTGGAAATTGGAATTTCGGCGATAGTACCAATCTAAAATGGTCCATTAGAAAATTAAGTCGGACTATTGAAACTGTGCACACAATATATTCTACGCAAAACCATCCGTTCCGAATTTACATCGCTTCTTGTGGTATCAGCATATTTTGACCGAACCACGTACACCAAAATAACACCATAACACAACATAGTGCACCTTCAGACATAGTACCAAAATTACAATAACCAAACGTATAGTATTATTTTAGAAAAATAGAGGAACGTAAATAATAACAAAAATAAAATACTCCAGCACGGGGCATAAAGATCGTCGTAATGATATTGCGTTGGGAGATTTTTGCTGATGCCGATAGCTTGAAAATTACTAATTTTGACAACTTTCTTTCCGGGTCGCAATGAACCCAATATATTAATTTCTGATTTTCGGTGAATTCATAACTATTAGTAAGTAGTAAGACGATATGAAATTTTTTTTCGGGGTTTTGCAGATATGAGCAGGACTCATTGTTTTATAGGGTAACATTGCATGAATAATGTTTTTAGTTCGTGTGTTGTGTTGTTCAAATAGAAAGGCGGTCTGCCGGCTCTTATCTTCTGACAGCCTGATAAGAGCTTCCCATCAGGAACATTTGCCAGCATGGCAACAGTAATCAAGTTGTTTTCAACACAATCGGAGGTGTAAGTGTAATTGAGTGTAGTTTGTACAAGCTGATGGTGTACTCCCTCCAAGCAGTAAGTTATAAAATAGACGCATTTACTCGTGGGTGCTAGAACCACTAACACTGATCATGAATGCGAGACAAAATCCGGCCCATTTAGGATAATCAACAACATTTCTATTGCACACAGTCGAAAAATACAAATAATTGTACTGCGTATGCGTTCTGCCATTCGGGAACTTGTTAGCGTTTGTACGCAGAGAAAGATGAAATGGGCTTTATTTTGTCTCTCTTGACAATAATTTTCATTGTTTTGGTGATATTGATTGTCAATAAAATATTGGGTGAGACAGTAACGAGATGGTAAAACCATTTTCAACATTAAAAATAAAAACAATACTCTTTGGCTGTGAAGTTGATAATCATTTGTTGAAAAATCGATAAGACAACCTATCAGCTGCAGATAACTTACAAATTATATTTGTATGATACGAGTGTTTTGTTTTCTGCAAAACCCTTTTATTTCGCAAGCTCCAGCAACTTGTGATGATAACCGCGCATAGACGGCGCCTGATATTATCTTATCTTATAAGTTCCAATGTTTATACTTTAGAGATTAAACTCCGATATTATCCCGCCAATGTAAAGTATAATCCATTTCAACTATGGCAATGGTTATAAAACAAGGATCTCTCAAGGCTAGCTTTTGTTGACTGGTTGTCGATAGTAAGGGCAAGTTAAGGGCTCTTATCACTAGACACTGTATTTGTTATCAGTTCTCCTCCCTTCTTCGATATTTCTACTGCTATCTTTGTGTATTGAAAGTATAATCGTCAATCATTCTCTTGCTCCAGTACCTAGAATAATTTATGTATGAACCACGTATCACCGAATGTACCAAATGTACCTAGAATTAAAGCCTAGGGTAAAAATATTCATAAGAAATTAAAGAAGTAGAAATGTTCACATTATATAATATATTTAGGACTTGCCTGCCTGTCCGTTCGTCCGTCAATGCGCGTATCACTTCTCACAATAAAAACTGAACATGAGCTCCGTTTTAACATACGTTTTTTACGACTTGCTACAGAATTATTTCGTAAGGGAGGCGAGGCTAGCCCCTTCAGGAATGTTTTATATTTACATTTCTCTCCTCGGCTGCAGTCAAGAGGTTTGTTCGTTCGCGGACCTAGTGTTAACACTAAAAAAAGTCAGTGTTTACACTTTACACTGGCTTCTAGGCTAGTGTTATGAATGCCAGTTTTAACACTGAAGCGAACAAGCGAAGCGAAAAATGCCTCATTTCACAAAAGTGTGTACGAACGAACAAACCTGATACATCCACTAGTAAACGCTGGAACAAGCGAGGAACAATATTTTTTTTATATTTATGTATACTCGGCACCTCCACCAGCAATGAGATTTGAAACTAGGGAAGGCATGTTTTATTTTATTTTTGTTTCTACCGCTCCTTCTTTTGGGTACTCCTGTACCCGCGCAGTGCAGATAATGGTACCGCGTACCCGTCTTGTTTATATTTAACATTTATTTTATAGGCTAATTATATATTTTTGACAGTGTGGTGTGGTAGGTCTCATAACGTAGCACGTACGTTATTTGAATTTTTAAATTGTTCTGTGAGGAAACTTGACCAGAGTACAATGCATGCGGATGCCCCTCTTCAGCTGTCGACCTATAATTATATAGGTAGTTTTGGAGATTGGATATTGTGAATGTAATGTCCGAGGGTTTGTCAGGATTGCCGGTGTGGGTTGAACCCAACCTCCCGAAAGAGTCTGCACTTGGGCTGTCAGCTGTCGGTTGCACGTCTTTTTGGGGAAA
>JAMZAV010006793.1:0-30832 GCA_024449915.1 Sweltsa coloradensis | reverse complement strand
TGCAGTGGCGTACTTGATGGGGGGTTAAGGGGTTACCCCTTCCGAAACCACTTCGAGGCTCATAAAACAGTGGTTTGTGGGGGTACAACAGTTCACTTATACGATTCGACAGTCAATTGGTGAAACGAATATATTTGACCTGTGTTTCTTTGTCATCAGTAAGATACTCCTTTAAAGTATCTAGGTAGAGGTAAAGACACAAGATACTAGTAGATACATAGGTACTTTGAAAAATAAATACCGACTACTAAATACATATAACTAGGAAAACGCTTAAGTCCCGCCGCGTTGTTGGATGAGCGTAATTGGTGCATTGAGCTGCCATGTGTTACGCGGATTTTCTGTTGTTCTGTGAAAAAATCATTACTAAGTCGAAGATTTTTTTTTAATTAAATTAAATAATAAATAAATAATTTAAATTTTTTTTAATAAATCGTAATTTTTAAAAAAGAAAAAAATCGTAAAATTGCAATTTTCATAAGAAATAAATATTAGATTGCGCTCAAATTTAACACGAATATATTAATTCATTAAATTAAGGTTCTGTGAAAAATAATTACAATAGGATAAAGCATGTAGGTGTAATAAGTCAAAGAATTGTTTTAAAAAAGAAAAAAACGTAAAATTTCGATTTTCATGAGAAATAATTTTCGATTACGCTCAAATTTCGCACGAATATCTTAATTCATAGAATTAAGGTTCTGTGAAAAAATCATTACAATCGGTTAAAGCATGTAGGTGTTATAAGTCGAAGAAAGTTTTTAAAAATCGAAAAAAAATCGTAAAATTGCGTTATTTATTAGAAAAAATTTCCCGATTGCGCTCAAAAACGTGGCAGTTCTAAGTTCAGAGATTTCGAAGGCCTCCATGAAATTTCATTGCAATCGGAGTATCGGTTTTGCCGGAATCGTGCTAACAAACAGACAAAAATACAGAAAGAAAGAAAGAAAAAAAAAAAAAACGAATTTTTTTCTCCAGTGTAGTGAAATGGAATCTTCGCTTCGCTCGCTACGCTCATCCAATTATTTCTTGAATCGCACTGTCATATCGTTTATAAATAAACTAGGAAAACGCTTAAGTCCCGCCGCGTTGTTGGATGAGCGTAATTGGTGCATTGAGATACCATGTGTTATACGGATTTTCTGTTGTTCTGTGACTAGGAAAACGCTTAAGTCCCGCCGCGTTGTTGGATGAGCGTAATTGGTGCATTGAGATACCATGTGTTATGCGGATTTTCTGTTGTTCTGTGAAAAAATCATTGCTTAGTCGAAGAATTTTTTTAACTAAATTAAATTGAATAAAAAATTTACAATTTTATTTAATTAATCGTAATTTAAAAAAAAAATCGTAAAATTGCAATTTTCATTAGAAATAATCATTCGATTGCGCTCAAATTTAACACGAATAAATTAATTCATGAAATTAAGGTTCTGTAAAAAAATCAGTACAATAGGATAAAGCATGTAGGTGTTATAAGTCGAAGAAATTTTTTTAAAATCGAAAAAAATCGTAAAATTGCGTTTTTTATGTGAAAAAATTTCCCGATTGCGCTCAAAAACGTGGCAGTTCTAAGTTCAGAAATTTCGAAGGTCTCCATAAAATTTCATTGCAATCGGAGTATCGGTTTAGCCGGAATCGTGTTAACAAACAGACAAAAATACAGAAAGAAAAAAAGATAAGAAAGAAAGAAAAGAAACATTCCGTTTTTTTTTTCTCCAGTGTAGTGAAATGGAATCTTCGATTCGCTCGCTACGCTCGCTACGCTCATCCAACAAAATTATTACAAAATCGAATAATTTTTTTTAATTATATTAAATTAAATAAAAATTGACTTTTTTTTTTATTTTTTTTTATGAATCGTAATTGGATGAGCGTAGCGAGCGTAGCGAGCGAAGCGAAGATTCCATTTCACTACACTGTGAGAAAAAAATCCGGAATGTTTTTTTTTTTTTTTTTTTTTCTTTCTTTCTTTCTTTCTTTCTGTATTTTTGTGTGTTTGTTAACACGATTCCGGCTAAACCGATACTCCGATTGCAATGAAATTTTAAACCTTCGAAATCTCTGAACTTAGAACTGCCACGTTTTTGAGCGCAATCGGGAAATTTTTTCACATAAAAAACGCAATTTTACGATTTTTTTCGATTTTTAAAAAAAATTTCTTTGACTTATAACACCTACATGCTTTATCCTATTGTAATGATTTTTTACAGAACCTTAATTTCATGAATTAATATATTCGTGTTAAATTTGAGCGCAATCGAATAATTATTTCTTATGCAAATTGCAATTTTACGATTTTTTTTTTTTTTTAAATTACGATTAATTAAAACAATTAAGTTAATTTTTTATTTTATTTAATTTAATTATAAAAATTAAGTTAATTTTTTATTTAATTTTATTTAATTATAAAAATTAAGTTTATTTTTTATTTAATTTAATTTAATTAAAAAAAATCTTCGACTTAGTAATGATTTTTTCACAGAACAACAGAAAATCCGCGTAACACATGGCATCTCAATGCACCATATACGCTCATCCAACAACGCGGCGGGTTTTAAAAAAGGAAAAAATCGTAAAACTGCGATTTTCATAAGAAATAATTATTCGATTGCGCTCAAATTTTACAAGAATATATCAATTCATAAAATTAAGGTTCTGTGAAAAATTCATTACAATGGATAAAGCATGTAGGTGTTATAAGTCAAAGACTTGTTTAAAAAAAGAAAAAAACATGTAAAATTTCGATTTTCATGAGAAATAATTTTCGATTGCGCTCAAATTTCACACGAATATCTTAATTCATAAAATAAAGGTTTTGTGAAAAAATCTTGAAAATCGAATTAAGAATGTAGGTGTTATAAGTCGAAGAAATATTTTAAAAATTGAAAAAAATCGTAAAATGGCGATTTTCATGAGAAATAATTTTTCGATTGCGCTCAAAAACGTGGCAGTTCTAAGTTCAGAGATTTCGAAGGTCTCCATAAAATTTCATCGCAATCGGAGTATCGGTTTAGCCGGAATCGGTGTCTAACAAACAGACAAAAATACAGAAAGAAAGAAAAAAAAGAAAAAAAAAAAAAAACATTCCGGATTTTTTTCTCCAGTGTAGTGAAATGGAATCTTCGCTTCGCTCGCTACGCTCATCCAATAAATAAATAAATTGTATTTAGAGTCTACCCACTCAGTTATATAACTGATTTTCAGTGGGGGACTTTAAATCAAAGCGACCAAGCCAACCCTGTAGATCCCGACGCAATCGACGATTGAGCGATAACCAACCAAAGATCGATATTTGTAATAGGAAATATAGCAATCAGTGGTATGGACAGTGCGAACACCCGCGAATCAACGCCAGAATCAACAAGGCCGATTCAGAACAACTCTGAATTTATTATGTGCTTCGTTGCTAGGACGGCTCCAAAATCACCGTTTACAAACTCCTAAGACAAGAACTGATGGACTTGAGTCCAAATCAGAAGTTAGAAAACTTCTGACTTAAGCGGGAATCGAACCCTGGACCTTCTGCATTGGAAGCAGATACGCTAACAACAAGACCAACGAGCCACACACAAGACCAACGAGCCACACACAAGACCAACGAGCCACACAACAAGACCAACGAGCCACACACAAGACCAACGAGCCACACAACAAGACCAACGAGCCACACTGATATAATTGATATTATTCACTCAACGGTCATATTATTTATGATTACCTAGACCTACACGAGTTTAAAATGTTCATTTTCATAGTTTCCATCGTCACAGAGGTCATTTTGGGCTTAAATGGAAGAATATATTGTATTTCGAGTCTGATAGACTAACAAAATTTGAGTTACGAGTCAATATAATTTGTTTCAATCATT
Source organism: Sweltsa coloradensis (assembly GCA_024449915.1). NCBI lineage: Eukaryota > Metazoa > Arthropoda > Insecta > Plecoptera > Chloroperlidae > Sweltsa > Sweltsa coloradensis. The sequence goes on along the minus strand of JAMZAV010006793.1, from coordinate 26,964 downwards.
ATTTTTCTTTAAATTTAAAGAATCATAGTTGATTTGATTTCATTTAATGCCACAATGTTTCAAACATGTCAGTTAGCCTGTTCCTACAAGAAGGAATTGTTCCTCCCCCCTGTGCCATTTCTACTAAAGGGCAGATGATTGCAAACGATAGTATTTTAACCGCACTAAAGAGGTTTAAAAGATTTATTATTGATTTAGAAGAATTTATTTAGAATTGTGTTAATTACCCCATCTGGGTCGGGAGTAGAATTTGACCCAGAGATCGTAAAAGGCGAAAAAAAGAGGAAATGTCCATCTCGGAATATCAGCTATAGTAACTGGTGTATAGGGAGGTATTTCCTCCCCGTAACTAGAGGCGAGTTCTGGCCAGCATGGGATTTGCCTCGATCTTCTGGGCTAGAGTGGAGCATTATGATATAACGGATGTGCCAAATAACTTAAACCAAAAGCTCGAGTTTTATTAACAATGAACAAATTTCAAATTTAAGGAATTTGACAAAAAGTATATTTAGTGGAGATACACAATAAAAAGGATAAGGATACAGAAAGGTACAATTTTTTATTTGTATCTAGGTACCTACTCCTCAACACTCTTCTCATTACAGCAAAAAGTAAGTTGAAATTTACTAAAATCGTAAAGCGCAGATTCTTGCTGTAAAAAAATCGTTTACAAGGTCCGAGTGCAGGAAGTGTTTTAGTTTTGTAACTATTCATTAAAGTTATTTCAAAACTACCTCGCTCTATTATAAGTATACTCACTATGATGACTTAGTTGGGTAATCAAATTGAAATCTTACGTCCAAAATCAACTAAGTCAAAGTGTATAATATACATTTGGACAATGACTCTTTGACCTTCACAAACAAAACGGTGACTCTTAAGAATTGCCACTTTTCAGTCAAAACTAGACGCTTGGCCCGGACCCTATATAGCTGCCGGGCACTTGACCTCACCTAGTAACGCCACTGCATCAATTAATAAAAATAATATGCTACTGAAAATATGTTCGATTGTTTTATGCAGATAGTGACAGGCATAATAGATAAGGCAACTAACTCACGTGTTATCACTTATCATACTTGAACGATATTGACAGCGTTGTTGATGGATGGGTGTAATGATATATACTATAGTCGATTGAACCATATTTTCACAAGCTTTTTAATTTTGGTTTGTTTTAACATTGTTAACAAATATTTTTGGAACCAACTACTACTACAAAACATCAAATATTTACAAGCATAAATTTCTCGATTTGGTCATTCGGGAAACACTACCGTATAGGCGGAATATTATCAATATTCAGAAATTTAAAAATCCATCCCAACCAGGGTTCGAACCTGGGTCTCCCACATTCAAGGTAGGCCTTAGCCTTAACCAGGGATGTTTTTTTTAATTTCTTAATTGTAAGTTATTAAATATTAACAATCTTGAATGTTTGGCCTAGCATAGTGAGCTACGCAAACATTAATTTTTAACCCAAACATAAAGAAAAAAGCTCAAGCACGTCATACATTTTATACTGGGCCGCTTCGAGAACGCTTTTACCAGTCGCGATGGTGGATGAGCTTGTAGAGTTCATTATTTTTGTCCAATGATTAGCGTTCCGTGTCGTCATTGTCATTGTCGTCATTATCAAGACAAGAGCAAGAGCAAACCATGTCTGCCTTCAACATGCGAGGCGACCGTGACTGCGAGTCTGGAAGACCGAGAACCTACACGCGCCTCGTTGTGAGGTCCATTAAGTTGTAACCACCCATTATAGTACAGGCAAATTAGACTTTGACCCGGACATTTAATGTTCCTCAAATATTATTGCGGGAATACGTTCAGGGGATGTCCCTGAACAAAAAACTCAAGTTCCCAAAAAATCCCACTTGGGGAAAATACGCCATGTTGCATTTTGAAGATTGTTTGCTCTAACAGGTGATCCAAGTGACCAAATGGCTTGATTTTTTTTCCATTGTTATTATTTGCAACCCCTATTGATAGAAATAATTAATTGTCATGGAAAAAAAACCGCCATCTTGAAAAAATTCAACCATTTTGAATTTTAGTTTTTTTTCTGCTAGCAGGCAATTTAAGTGACCTAAAGACATAACATAATTTCCTCTGTTATTATTTACAACCCCTATTGATAGAAATAATTAAATGTCATCTGCCCTCCTTCATAATAACCAGAATTTTTACTATATTGCAAATCAATGCCACAGAAATAGCAACCAGCAAGTTCAATGTTATTTTTGCAGTTAAACATTGCCAACCAAGAAATGTACCAATTAAAAACGTTAATATAATATTGAAACTTTTAGAGCAGTGAAGCCTAAAGGTTAATAGTATTTTGATTTATTTGGACTGTACACTGCACTTGTAAATAAAGAAAACTATGTGAAACGATATTTCGACAACTATTCAGTTGTCTTCAATGGGTATATGACATTTGTGTCATTTGACCAAATAAATCATTACATTAATTAAAAATGTATTGCGAGTATCAAGTCGTTTCAATTAAATGTTTCATAGATCATCACTTAGGCCTACTTAGTGGTTTCCCTTGATTCACCATCATTCAGCAGTCACCGTTGTTCCATCGAATTGTCGTACCAAGAGTTTTACAAAAAAAGAAATAACTGCTGTTCCTAAAACATTTTTATCGCGTTCCTTGTACTGTTACGTAAGATAATAAACTATCCCCCCTACACTGTAAATAAAAATCATTGGACTTTCCACTGTTATTAATATTTTTATTTAAAATGTGATATTTCGACTCCTTTACAGGAGTCTTTATCAAACTAACAATTAAAAAAACAACAGACAGGACAAAAAACATTTCACAATTGGTAATTTTTATTTTATTATTCATAATACACTTTTTTTGTTAATAATTTGGTACTAATACACAGCCATATTTATATTCTTTGTGAAATGTTTTTTGTCCTGTCTGTTGTGGTTTTTTAATTGTTAGTTTGATAAAAACTCCTGTAAAGGAGTCGAAACATCACATTTTAAATACAAATATTAATAACAGTGGAAAGTCCAATGATTTCTATTTACAACGTTACTACCTGTTATATAGTTTCATTTTTAATAATCCCCTCTTCACATTTGTTCTTGAAATGAATTTAGCCGACGACGCCTCCAAACTGGTGACATAAGACTCTCGCCATCACTATCATTATCAATTTCACTGTCAAACTAATTTTGCGACATCACGTCGTCTACAACGTTTTCGTCGTCTTCTAAAGCGGGAGCGCAGTTGAAACAACCATATCCCGTGCAGTAGCCACACATGCTGGAGCAAGTTAGTCCATTTTTTTGGCATTTACAATTTGGGAGCTCACATCCCGTTTTACAGTTGCATCCATTCAACAACGACATCTGCTGAAGATGATCCATGGCATCGCCGGACATGCTTCGTGTCTTTTGTCGACGGATTCTGGTAGCCGTCAAATACCACCATTACATGGTTTGAGCTTTAGTTTAGTTTATTTTTTATTTTTATTTTTTTTTAGCTATAGTGACGTATTACATACGACACATACTGTTGACAATTGACATATCTAGCTGTACGTAGAGTGTCGTATCCACACAACGCGGCGCAACAAGTAACCCCCGTCGATGGCGAATGCGGCTTCATTTGTGGGAAGGTCTTGTTCAGCTGGAGCGATTTCTTGCAGAGGCCTGAAGAGGGTGGAATTCGTCCCCGTAGGTTGTCTTGCTGCCAGTTCGTAGGTGAGGTACTCTGCAAGCTCCTCGTCAGTCCGGAATATGCACAACATTTGGTGGAAGAGCTGCGTAGGAGTGATGCGAACTACACCATTGCGGACCTGGATACCATTAAATATGGTTGCCATAAATGTAACCTTCGCTTGCATTTTCAGGTAAATTTGACTTAACGGTTTCCCAACCATTGCCTTCATGGACTTTAATTCCACATCTCTAGCACAGTCGCAATTGACACTTGTCTGTTGCCACCACATCGTTTGAAAGAGACACAAGCAGAGGTGAGACGCGCTGGAAGGGGCTGTGGAGATGTAGCCACTCTTGCATCTTTGTGGTGTCTTGGTGTCTTGGTGTCTCGTCTTTGACGGGACATGCGCATCTCGACGTGCTGTTCGGATGTGGCTAGGATGACTCCACAGAACTCTTCCAAAAGATCTATAACCTTTGTCGATGCTGGCAAATTGAATGCACCCATTTGGCAAGGGTCGCTTCAGAAAGTCCCCGGCCATGAGTAAAGCCGCCAGGAGCCAATCGTAACTAAGTGTGACAGAGAAAATGATAATGATGGCAAGAGTCTTATGTCGCCAGTTAAGAGGCGACGTCGGCTAAATTAATTTCAAGGACAAATGGGTGGGGAGGGGGGGGGGAGAGGGTTAATAATTTACCTAATACTACAAGGAACGCGATAAAAAATGTTTTTGGAACAGCAGTTATTTATTTTTCTATAAAACTCTTGGTACGACATTTCGATGGAACAACGGTGACTGCTGAATGATGGTGAATTCAAGGGAAACCACTAAGTATGTGATGTTCTATGAAACTTTTAATTGAAACTACTTGATACTCACAATAACTTTTTAATTGGAACATTTCTTGGTTGGAAACTTTTAACTGCAAAAATAACATTGAACTTGCTGGTTGTTATTTTTGTGGCAATGATTTGCAATATAGTATAAATTCTGGTTATTATGAAGAAAGGCAGATGAAATTTAATTATTTCTATCAATAGGGGTTGTAAATAATAACAGAGGACATAATGTTATGTCTTTAGGTCACTTAAATCGCCTGCTATAATAGCAGAAAAACCAAAAATTTAAAATGGTGGAATTTTTTTCAAGATGGCGGATTTTTTCCTTGACAATTAATTATTTCTTTCAATAAGGGTTGCAAATAATAACAAGAAAAAAAATCAAGTCATTTCGTCACTTAGATCACCTGTTAGAGCAAACAATCTGCGAAATACAACATGGCGGAGTTTTTTCAAGATGGCGGATTTTCCCCAAGTGGGATTTTTTGGGAACTTGAGTTTTTTGATCAGGGACATCCCCTGAACATATTCCAGCAATAATATTTGAGGAACATTAAATGTCTGGGTTTTGCCCAAAAATTGTCTAACTGGCCTGTACTATTACAGCACAAACGATGGAACCAATTGCATTCGTTAGTGCTACGTTTGTGCTGGTTTGTGCCGCAAACCGCATCGTTTGTTCTGTTTCCGTTCAAAGAAGTCGCATTTGAAAGTAGGTGGTAACAACTTAATGTCTAACCAGTCACCCATTGTTCTAACAAAGCAAAATAGTGTAAAAGTTTACCAACGAGAAAATGTGTTTGCATGATAGATCTGAATAACAAAATTTACTTGCGCGTTCACAAATTTGTGAGTCTCAAACATGAATTACTGGTTCGATTTTCATTGTTTTAATATATTGATCTCACAGACAAACATGTGGCTAATGGACTTTCAGTTAATGTGTTTAATTGTTGTAACATGTTTCTGGTTCACTAAATTGCACAACAACCTACAATATTTTCTTATTACCATAAAGTTATGATTTCAAATTCAAAATCATCTTTATCACCTTTATTTATTGGTGATCGATACACGTATTTCGATAAATATCGGATATTTCCCACTGAAAACAATTTTGGTCAAAATTATCACCATCAATCAGCCATGTTAACATTACAGGATACTTTGTCTTTGTCATTCGAGTATGTATAATATGTCATTGCGTAGCAAGCGTAGCGAGCGAAGCGAAGATTCCATTCAAAATCCATTCAAAAAAATCCGGAATGTTTTTTATTATTATTATTATTTTTGTGTGTTTGTTAACATGATTCCGGCTAAACCGATACTCCAATGTGATGAAATTTTCTGGAGGCCTTCGAAATCTCTGAACTTAGAACTGCCACGTTTTTAAGCGCAACGGGAAATGTTTTATTTATAAAAAAACTCAATTTTACGATTTTTTTTCGATTTTAAAAAATTTCTTCGACTTAAAAACACCTACAACTTTATCCGAATGCAATGATTTTTTCACAGAACCCTAATTTTATGAATTAAGATATTCGTGTGAAATTTGAGTGTAATAAAAAAATTTATTTCTCATAAAAATCGAAATTTTACGGGTTTTTTTTCTTTTTTAAACAATTCTTGCCTTATAACACCTACTGTTTTAATCCTATTGTAATGATTTTTTTTACAGAACCTTAATTCATGAATTAATATACTCGTGTTAAATTTAAAGCGCAATCGAATAATTATTTCTTATGAAATTGCAATTTTACGATTTTTTCGTTTTTAAAAATTTTTGATTTATTAAAAAAATTTAAGTTAATCTTTATTCTTTTTATTTAATTTAAAAAAAAAATTCGACTAAGAAAATGATTTTTCACAGAACAACAGAAAATCCGGTAACACATGGCAGCTCAATGCACCAATTACGCTCATCAAAACAAACGCGGCGGGCCCTTTAAAAGCGTTTTCCTAGTAAAAAGTACAGAGATAAGTCAACAAGATTCATTTTTAATAAACATTTATCTTTCTACTAGTTTGGATGAGCGTAGCGAGCGAAGCGAAGATTCCATTTCAAAAAAAACCCGGAATGTTTTTTTTTTTCTTTTTCTTCTGTTTGTATTTTGTGTGTTGTTAACAAGATTCCGGCTAAACCGATACTCTAATTGCGATGAAATTTTCTGGAGACATCAAAATCTCTAAACTTAGAACTGCCACGTTTTTAAGTGAAAATTAAAAAATTATTTCTCATTAAAATCGGAAATTTTTTACGTTTTTTTTTAATTTTTTTTAAAAATGTCTTCGACTTTTAACACCATAATGCTTAATCCGATTGTAATGATTTTTGCACAGAACCGTTATTTTATGAAATATATCTTTATGTGAAATTTGAGCGCAATCGAAAAATATTTCTTGAAAATCACAATTTTACGATTTTTTCGAATTAAAAACATTTCTTTGATTTATAAACATGCTTTTATACGATGTAATGTTTTTTTCACAGAACCTTATTTTTATGCATTATATATTCATGTGAAATTTGAAAGCAATCAAAAAATTTATTTCTCATTAAAACTCAATTTTACGATTTTTCGATTTAAAAATTTCTTCGACTTAAAACACCAATACGTTTTTATCCGATTGTAATGATTTTTCACGGAAGTTTGACTTCGTGAATTAACATATTTTGTGTAATTTTAGTGCAATCAAAAAAATTATACCCATGAACACTTGGCAGCTCAATGCACCAATTACGCATATCAACAACGCGCCTGAAAAAGCGTTTGCGAAATTCCTAGTTTTATATAAATTACCCTCTATTGGGAAACAAAACAGCATCTTTCTCGATACCCTCTTTGCATCCTGTGGGGGCGTAAATCCTTCTAAAGTAAAACAATTACACTTTTCCCGTATCGTATCATTTTTTTTGTTCCGGGTTTTTTTTGAAAGTTGGCTTTACGATAGTTATGGCTTGCGAGTGGCGCGTGCACTTGGCGCGGGCGAACGACCGTCGCCCTAGATAATAATTAATATCCCCCACATAATATAAGTACTTGTAATTTATTTAGTAGACAATTAATGTAAATTGTTAGTTGAATTGGGGGTATATTAAATCTATTTTTATTTAACCGTAGGCCTAAGTAGATTCAACTACAAAACTGTGAATATAATCAATAAGTTAGAAATATGTATTAAAATAGTATTTTTTGGAGTATTTATCTTCTGTCTTTTCACGTAAGAATATTATGATTATTAAAATAATTCGTCTTGTACATACAATTATGTAGATTTGCAATTATGGTTTGTTAACGTTGCTATGATACTTGCTGTGCTACTAACGTATTTGATGTACGTTCATTTTTCTCATATCAACTTACATTTGTATACAATATGATACTAAAATTTCCCTCAAGACATAACATTTTGCTATGTAAAAATTATATTATATTGACACATTGCAAAATCAATTATGTATTAAAACACTGTTTTATACATTATAAAGTATAATGATTGTTGTACCTAATAAACATGAAAACAAAGCACCTATACAAATCCTTGCACAATCCTAATAACACTAAATGTACATATTTTGTATACATAAACAACAACACAAATGGTTCCCCACAAACGAGGCGGTTTGTGGCACAAACCAAACCGAAGTATAGTAGTCTGGCGTGGGTGTAAATCAATGTGCATTTTTATATAGAGGTCCAATTTTTTTATACGTGTACTACACCCAAAATATTCATTTTTAGCCCGGGAGTGCATTCACCCTCGCAATCCATTTACTATGGCGCCATCTTTAAAAGATGGAATAGTGAATTTGGTAACAAAATTGCATTAAATGTGTAAAATTTGCAATTTACGGCCTCGAATCCACGGATTACTACTTCTTACTGCCATATTTGAGTTCCTAATGGTAGATTTTATACTAAAAATCGTGACACATGCCAAGATTCCGTTAAAAGTAGTAGTCTTATCAACTATAGACGCTATCTTTAAAGATGGCCGCCATGGGTGTATGGATTGAGAAACGAATGGAGTCCCAGTCTTAAAATTACTATATGAGTGTCTAGTACACGCACACAAAAATGTAGAGGGTTATATTATATATGTTATTACAGTCAACTCGGCTATCGTGGGAAAACTAGTGGTATTTTGTAACACTAGGAAGCTTCGCAAACGCTTATTTTAGTCGCGTTATGAATGAGCTTTTTGTATTTATGTAATAAAATTTTTTTAGTTGTCCCCCAAATCAGTTTTATAACTAAATAGGATAGACGTTAAAAAAATAAATGAATAAAATAAAAATAAAATAGTAAGTTTTAGTTTGAGGGGGATCTCTTTACTTATCAATTGCTTTTGGAAACGCTTTGTAGGTATTGTTGTCAAGTATCTAGTGCTTCTAATTGTTATAAAAATACCTAAACAAATTTATTTTAAACCTTTAATTTATATGGTTTCTGGAATTTTTTCAATTTGTCTTTCAAAAAGCAATACATCACCTTTACTTAAATGCCCATGTGAAATAGGGAACGTTGTAGCCCACCTTTTGGTCAGAATCGTCCCAAATGTCACGAAAATATCGCAATAAAAATCGAAAAAAATCGTAAAAAGTACGATATTCATGAGAAATATTTTTTAATCGTACCCAAAAAGTAGCAAGTCTAAGTTCAGAGATTTCGAAGGTCCCCTCCAATTTTCATCCAGATCGCATATGCCGTTTGCCCGGTAGAGAGCAAACAAACAAACAGACAGACAGAAAGAGAGAAAAAAACACGAGCTAAATTTTTTTGGGGGTCAGTGAAATTGAAGTCTTCGCTTCGCTCATCCAATTAACAAGAAAACTTTTGAAACTTGACAACAATTACCTAAAAATGCGGTAAAAAAAGCAAATCTACGATCCTCAGATATTTTACATTCAATTTAATTGGCATTACACTTTAGAAATTATTACTACTTTATAAAAACTAGGAAAACGCTAAAGTCCCGCCGCGTGATGGATGAGCGTAATTTGTGCTTGAGCTGCCATGTGTTACGCGGATTTCTGTTGTTCTGTGAAAAAAATCATTACTTAGTCGAAATTTTTTTTTAATTAAATAAAAATTTAAAATAAAAAAATAACTTAAAGGGGCTAAAACCCAAACCGGCTTTACTTGCTTCTTTTTGGTCCACATAGATACTAGAGCATAGTACCAAACTAAAAGCCCCTTTTATAAAAATCGTGTCTTGAAACTGTGCCCAAATATATCCTCAAACACGCAAAATATGCATTCCAAAATACACCCCATCTTGGTAATCAGCATATTTTGACCGAACTACTTGCCCAAATTACAAAACAAAATATAGAGAATTTACAGTAAAGACTGTAGAGTACGTCAATAATGGCTAATATTTTTTTTGATCAAAACTCCAAGGTCAGGGGGGCATAAAGATCGTCCCCATGTTATTTCTTTTAGGAGATTTTTGCCGATGGAACCTAGCTCGAAAAATATTATGTTGACAATTTTTTGGGAGGTCATGGGTGGCCCCAATAATTTTTCTGTTAATTGCTAAATTCATTACTAATTAGCCTTAATGAAATATATTTTTTGAGTCCAGCGGTTAAAATACCCCTTATTTTTTTTAATTAATCGTATTTTTTTTTAAAAGAAAAAAAAACGTAAAAATTGCAATTGATTGCGCTCAAATTAAACACGAATATATGAATTCATAAAATCAAGATTCTGTGAAAAAATTATTACAATAGGATAAAGCATGTAGGGTTATAAGTCAAATAATAATGTTTTTTAAAAAAAAAAAAACCCGTTAAATTTCGATTTTATGAGGAAAATAATTTTTCGATTACGCTCAAATTTCACACGAAAATTTCAATTTATAAAATTAAGGTTCTCTGAAAAAAATCATGACAATCGGATAAAGCATGTAGGTGTTATAAGTCGAAGACATTTTTTTTTTAAAAAACGAAAAAAAATCGTAAAATTGCGTTTTTTTTGTGAAAAAATTTCCCGATTGCGCTCAAAAACGTTGGCAGTTCTAAGTTCAGAGATTTTAAAAGACACACAAAATACAAAAAAAAGAAAAAAAACGTTCCGGATTTTTTTCCAGTGAGTGAAATGGAATCTTCGCTTCGCTCGCTACGCTCATCCAATTAGGTTCAGCACACAGTGAGAGTGAGTAAATTCTAGTAACAAATTAAGACTTTCAAAGACAGCAAAAAAATTTTTTTGACGTGGTTTATGGTGTGTTTATTATGAAAAAGGATGAATTTTGATGGCACATATTATAAATTCAAATATTTTTTTAAAGGGAAAATTTAAGAAATTAAGCGTAGTTAAAAAATGTTAGTTCTCCATACAGTAATTTCCAAAAATTTGAAATTCAGTAATTTGTATAGAAATAAAGCATAATTATTAATTTTAATTAAACACAATTAAATGCAATTAATCAAATTTTCCGTTTATATTCAGACGTAGACTGCACATGTGCGTAATTGCACAATTTAAGAACATCCAGCACAAGAAATATATTACTTTCATATTTGATCAATAATGTACAATTAATCGCTAATTTGCAAATTGATTGGAGAACCCGTTAGCAGTTCTAAAACGTTTTGGACAAAAAACCATCACGTCCGTATAAATGCATGATTAATTGAGTAAACCGTTACGTCGGTTTATACTGTATTACCTACTTCAACGGTACATTTAATCAATGCATAGTTTAGGTCGTAATTAAATTGATTAAATTGGGGTAGGTAGACTTTTTATGATAGTTATGTATGTTGTAATGGTTCACAATTAATTTTTTACCATTTAGGAATATAACATAAGTTAATTCGTTTACCCGCAATCAAGTTTGATTACACCTACGTAAATTTTTATTAAAATACTGTTAAATATTAATTAAATGACTTTTTTGGATTTTTTTTTGTACATTTAATGTATGTAGGGTTTATAAAATACCAACAGTAACTTTTAATTTTAGTTAGCAAGTAACTTAACAAAACGTATATTTGATTTCAATTAATCGAAATTAAAATGCAAATTAAAGCAATTTTCCCATCATATTTTAGCGTCAGACTTTATAGTGCGTAATGAGCACTCTTTGAAGAAATGTCTGTACCAAAAACAAAGTGTGGCTCGTTGGTCTTGGGTTAGCGTATCTGCTTTCAATGCAGAAGGTCCAGGGTTCGGTTCCCGCTTGTGGCAGAAATGTTTTAACTTCTGATGTGGACTTAAGTCCATCAGTTCATGTCTTACGAGTTTGTAAACGGTGACTTTGGAGCCGTCCTAGCAACGAATCACAAAATAAATTCAGAGTTTTTCTGAATCAGCCTTGTGATTCTGGCGTGATTCGCGGGGGGTTCGCACTGTCCATACCACTGATTGCTATATTTCCTATTAAAAATATCGATCTTTGTTGGTTACGCTCACTCGCGATTGCGTCGGGGCCTACAGGGTTGGCTTGGGCGCTTTGATTCGCACTGAAAATCAGTTATATAACTGAGTGGGAAGACTTTAATACAATTTATTTTTTTTATTTTATTTAAGTTCTTGCAATTAGTGGTGGATAAACCGATTTTGTGCCTTCGTTGCTTCTACTATATACAGTTGGTCACCACCCACTTTCAAGTGCCTGTAATTTTTGAACGGAAAAAAGCACAACGATGCGGTTTTCGGCACAAACCCGCACAAACGTAGCACTAACCGCGTGCAAAGTTTCAAGCGATCAGAAGAATGGGTGGTTAGGCATTAAGTTGTAACCACCCACTTTTTAAGTGCCTGTAACTTTTTAACGGTAACGGCACAAACGATGCGGTTTGCGGCACAAACCAGCACAAACGTACACTAACGAATGCAATTGGGCCATCGTTTGTGCTGTAATGGGTGGTTACAACTTTAAAGGACCCCTCGTTGTGGGTTTGCCGCGAACAGTCCGGGGTGGCGAGGTTCTTATTGTCCAATCGTTGACCCTAAAAGTACGATTTTAAAGGGAATAATTTCTTCGATTGTCACCAAAATCATATCATATCAAAGTTCAGTGATTTCGAACGCTCCCATAAAGTTTCATTAAAATCGGATTAGCCCTTTGCCGGTCGCTGGACAAATATCACGAAAATATCGCATTAAAAATAGAAAAAATCGTAAAAGTACGGTATTCACAAGAAAAAAGTATTCTTCGATTGTCCCCAATATAATAACAAATCTTATTTCAGTGATTTCGAACGCTCCCATAAAGTTTCATTGTGATCGGAGTAGCCGTTTGCCCGGACGCCGGGATGATGAATTATGACAATAACATATTGAATAACTGATAAAGTAGCATGTTTAAATGTTATATAATATTATAATATCATTATAACTAGTATTAGAACTAATATTAAGAAAAGACAGACAGGTCCGTGAACTTTCCCCCCCCCCCCCCATCCACTTGACGCACTAAATTCGAAATTGCAATCGCATTTAAAGGGAGGGGGGGGGAGGAGGGGGTCCAAATTACTCGGTTCTCCCAACTGTTAGCACTAATTCTCAAATTTTCAATATAACTAGTGTGTGGCAACCCAATTTAGTGTCGCAGAAATAGCGAATTGGCCCCCCCTCCCTCCCCTTTGCATTTATTTATTGCATTTAAAGGGAGCTTTACTCTCGGATAAAATTGGATTTAAAGGGAGGGGGACCAAATTACTCGGTTCTCCCGACTGTTCGCACTAATACTCAAATTTTCAATATAACTAGTGTGCGGCAACCCAATTTAGTGCGTCCAAACCGCATTAGTGCGTCTTTACTTTCGGATAAAATTGCATATAAAGGTAGGGGCGGGGGGGGGCAAGTTAACGCTGCCCCCCCCTTATCGCAATAATTCTCGAATTAAAAAAATAATTAGTGTGCGGCAACCCGATTTAGTGTGTCCAAACCGCAGAATTATTGCACCTTTACTTTCGGATAAAATTGCATTCAAACGGGGGGGGGGGGGGGGCATGTTAACTCTGCCCACCCAACAGTTCGCACAATCTTAAAATTTTAAAATAATTAGTGCGCGGCAACCCGATTTAGTGTGTGTCCAAACCGCAGAATTAGTGCGCCTTTACGTTTGGTTAAAATTGCATTTGAAGGGTGGGGGCAGGGGTTAATTTGTAAGGAAAAGGTGGGTACACGCTAAAACACCGGGAGAATATTTTAAGGGGACCAGTACGGGGGTTTCTACAGCGCCGCAGGCGATAATTTTTGAAAATCAGGCTTTTAGAGTGCGTTTCGTGCGTTTTAGAAAAAATAAGTGGGCTGAATGCAATACCAAATTTATGGCTTTTTTGTACAGTAATAACTATAAAACTATAAAAAAAAAGAATTGGAGTAGTGACGAGATTCCATGTCACAACCATTGAATATCATTACGTTCGTGATCACGTCCAACAATAATGGGAAATTGTCGAAATTGTTGGTCATTACTCTTCAAAAGTGAGGGCTGAGTGTACTAAGTTTATTTACAGTTATAAATGTATTCAAGTAAATTTGAAATATGAGCATGTGGGTGTAAAATAATTAATATAAATTATTTTCGTTTTTTATATATATATTAGCCAAAATGTGAGTGTTGCGTACCTAATAATTCATGAAAAAAGGTAAGTATACTGCGTATACCCACAAAAATAGGTAGGTACACTGCGTGTACCCGCGCACCATTACAAATTAAGCACTGGGTGGGGGTGGGGCCAAGTTTACGCTGCCCCCCCCCCCCTTAAACTGTTAGGAATATTTCTCAAATTAACAATGTTATTAGTGTGTCCAAACTGCAGAATTAGTGCACCTGTACTTTTTGGATGAGCGAAGCGAAGACATCAATTTCACTGACCCCCCAAAAAATTTAGCTTGGGTGTTTTTTTTTCTGTTTGTTTGCCGATTCCGGGCTAACGGCATAAGTGATCTTGATGAAAATTGGAGGGGACCTTTGAAATCTCTGAACTTAGACGTGCCACGTTTTTGAGTACAATCAAAGAAATATTTCTCATGTATATCGTACTTTTACGATTTTTTTCGATTTTTAGTGCATATTTTGTGACATTTGGGCCGATTCTGACCAAACGGGTGGGGCTACAACGTTCATATTTTACATGGACATTAAGGTTATGGTGATGTAGTACCTTTTGAAAGAAAAAGTTGAAAAAGTTAGCCAAAATCCATAGAAATAATGGTTTTAATATGCTTTTTTGAGGTTTATTACAACAATTAACACGTTACAATATAGAAACTTGACAATCACCTGCAATGCATTCAAAAAGCACTTGCATAGGAAAAGTGGTCCTACGCAAACTAAAAACTTACAAAAAAGCTCATCCATCAACGCGGCGGGACTTAAGCGTTTTCCTAGTTTTAAATATAATTTTTCGTTTTAGTGTGTCCAAACAGCAGAATTAGTGCGCCTTTACTTTCGGATAAAATTGCATTTAATGGTGGAGGGGGGGGGGGGGTCAGTTAACGCTACCCTCCCCCCCCCATTTGTCGCGTTAATTTTTATATTTTAAATATAATTAGTGTGCGGCAACCATTTTTTAGTGTCTCCAAACTGCAGAATTAGTGCATAAAATTGCATCTATAAAGGTTGGGGGGGATGTAGTCTAGGGTCTTTCCAAGTTGACCTAGGACAAATTGCAACAGAAGCGAATTTGGTATCATTGGATTCAGAAAAAAACTTAATAACCCATATAGAATTCCCTAAAATCCCCATAAGGTGGATGGGATCTAATCATAAAAAAAGGAAGAAATAAAATAAAATGGAATTTGAAAAAAACTTATTTTTGAAACCTAGTAACCATGGTATGTAATCAAAGCTTTTGAGGGTCTTTCGAATAAAAAATATTTTAATTGGTAAAAATTAATTTTGTGGCAAGCAGAGGTCAATGAAGGTCAAATGTTGTATTTTTCAATATAATTTAGTAAACGTTAATCTATTGGCACAATATAATGTTTGATGATTGTCTCATTACTGCTAGTGAGTGATTAGTAAATAGGCCACACTTGATATGGTATAAGTCAATCATGGCAGAAAAAGGTTATTATTACAATCTGTACGAGTATGTATACGAGTATATAGTCAAAAATATGTTTACTTACGTTTAGGCGCACTCAAATCATGTTGCGTAATAATATAATTCACCGATGGAGGTTTCTCACGTACTACGCATCGAGACTATATTTTAGGACGTACTTGGATCAAAATCCATACTTTAAAATCCTTACTGAAGATATAATTAATGGATTTCCTTTAAATATATTTGGTAAAATCTCAGATTAAGCCCCATAATATAGCCCTTCGATATGTTATTTCCTCCAAATTTCCACCCCATAAGTAGTTGGCATTGAGGTTGTCTACGGGAAGATTTTATTTCGCAAAACCTATTTTTTAGGTGCTCGCTATAGGGTAATGTACACTCGTGTACCCTGTAAAAAAAGAAAAGTTTGTGGCGTTTTCAGGGTGTTTCCCAGCCTCCAAGAAACGTGAAATAAACATTAAATACGTCATTCATAATCAAAGCTATTTAAGTACCTGACAACCCATGCCAATTTTGGTCGGGGTGCGATCATTCCTTCTCAGTTAAAAATGTGATGAAAAATTATCAAAATCGCTTTTATAGCTCCTTTGGATTAGGCACCTGGCAGAGGAGTTAAAAAGCGGTTTTTTAGTTGATAATTTAACCATTATATAACTCCATGATTTAAACACTGAAAAAACAGTTGGCCCAATCTCAAACAACCGTCTTAAGAAGGCACTTCCCGCGGCCCGTTAGCCTTATCTTGCCCATGTTATTTGTCTGACATACTCTGTCAAACAAGGTCTGATACTGATCAACAAAAGATAGTGCGTTATACTTTACCAAGGTTCTTCTTCTCTTAGAAGTTGATTTATAAACAGTTTATTTCTAAAACAAATACACCAAACATAAGCAAAGTATTGTCTAAACAGCAATTTTGTAAAAATCCGCTTAAAAACGCGTTCAAAAGTAATGAAAATAAAATGGCATGCCCACTAGCATGGATGTAGCTTTCCTGTACAATCCAGTGTTAACTTGAGTCTTCTGGCTCTTTCTCCGTGATCAATGTTGTGTGCCCAATTCTAGCTGGTGAAATGCCTTCTTAACCGAGACCAACGAGGCAATTAGTTACTTCGTTAGGTATAACTTTATTTACCCACACTTTAAAATCCTTACTGAAGATTTCATTCATGGATTTCCTTGAATATATTTGGTAAAATCTCAGATTAAGCCCCATAATATAGCCCTTGGATATGTTATTTCCACCAAATTTACACCCCATAAGTAGTAGGCATTGAGGTTGTCTACGGGAAGATTTTATTTCGCAAAACCTAAAGTAAAAGTAAAAGTAAAGTAAGTAAATATGAATCATATGGGAAACGATTCAAAATCGTTGTTAACAATTAAATTTTACAATAAAAATCGTTTTAAGTTTTTTCCCACAAATGGAATATACTGGAAAAATACATTGATAGTTAACCATTACACCATTAGTTGATTGGTGATGTATTATATTTTATTACATTATGCAATTAATTTTTGTGATTAGCAGATTACAAGTTATATCAAAAATAAAGTTTTAACATGTGTTTTGTTTACATATCACATTTTACTAGTATGCGATTAAAATACGTTAATACAAGGTGATTTTGATTGTTATTTTTACATACAACCTGTAAGATCAGAGTGATAATTAACGTGGTACCCAATATGCGTGTGTACATATTATTTTATTTGCTAGGTAGCCATGAGACGTTTCAAATAATTTAGATGATTACGTACTGCAGGAAACCACCTCTATGCAACTTTAACTGAAAGTAAAGGCGCACTAATTCTGCGGTTTGGACACAATCGGGTTGCCGCACACTAATTATATTGACAATTTGGGAATTAGTGTGAACAGTTTGGGGGCAGCGTTACCTTCTCCCCCCCCTCCTCAACCCCCCCCCCACCCTTTAAATGCAATTTTAACCGAAAGTAAAGGAGCGCTAATTCTGCGGTTTGTACACACTAAATCGAGTTGCCGCACACTAATTATTTTTAAAATTCGAGGTTTATTGCGACAATTGGGGGGAGGGGGTTGCGTTAACATTAGCCCCCCATCTTTAAATGCAATTTTTAGCGAAAGTAATTGCGCACTGATTCTGCGGTTTGGACACATTAAATTAAGTTGCCGCACACTTATATTGAAAATTTTAGAAGTGCGAACATTCGGGGGGGGAGGGGGGCAGCGATAATTTGCCCCCCCCCCCCCCACCCTTTAATGCAATTTTAACTGAAAGTAAAGGCACACTAATTCTGCGGTTTGTACACACTAAATCGGGTTGCCGCACACTAATTATTTTTTTTTAAATTTGAGGTTTATATTTTTACCGAAAGTAATGGCGCACTAATTTTTCGGTTTTGACACACTAAATCGGGTTGCCGCACACTAATTATATTGAAAATTTTAGATTTAGTGCGAACAATTGGGGAGGGGGGGGGGCAGCGTTAACTTCCCCTTCACCCCACCCTTTAAATGCAATTTTACTGAAAGTAAAGGCGCACTAATTCTGCGGTTTGGATATACACTAAATCGGGTTGCCACACACACTTAATTTTATTGAAAATGTGAGATTTAGTGCATGAAGGGGGGGGCATAAGTTCACGGACTTTAGATAGGTGACTGTTAAAGTTGCGTTGTTTAGATTGTTTAGATTAGTTAGTATTTGTATTAGTTATTAGAACAAATTTTTGAAAAAGGTAAATTGTAAGAGAAGCCTCAGGCTGAACATTCGCCCTTTTCCTTGACAAATAAATACTATAGCTAGTAGTAGGGTGTCTGGTAGGAGTGCTGGCCAATCACAGAGCACTACTGCCAGAGTAAGTATAGTAGTAAATCTTTATTTAGCAGAGTTGCTATTTTCACAAATTTACATGTTCACAAATACATTGTATATTCATATTATACCATTCAATATTAGTAACATTATTACTACAGGCCCAAGCAAAAAGCATATTTACCTTTACAGTGATATATGTTTGCTAATAGACAGGGATGTAAAATACAAATATAAAATAATATAATAATATAACAGCTTACAAATTACAATACAATACAATAGCCTACATATGGTCAATACATTGATAATAAATAATACTAATACTAACACCATTGGTATATAACCATCCAAAGCTAACACTAGTCAAGTATGAAATTTTGTAAAATTAACATACTGGCCAGCCAACAAGTATAAGTTTACATTTTTCTCAAGCTCTTTGGAAGATTATATAAATTTCCCAAATGCCTTCATATTTTCACTTCAATTCAAATGTCTTTAAATGCCAAATATTTTGTTTAATTTTTAACCTAGAAAACGTGTTTTTAACTCTTTTTGGTCAGATTTTTTTATTATTTAGAAGGCAGTGGAACTGTTAACTATAGCAAGTTCATTAAAAGACCTGTATAGGAGGGCATCATATACAAAGTTTCCAAAATTTTCAACACTTTATTTTTATTTTTATATGTTATTGTGGAAGGTGTAGTAAAGTGTGCAGAAACACCCATGTCGGGGCTGCCCCGACATATGACCGAAATGGGTTAAAGGGTATTTTCAGTATATATTTTATCGATTTTAAGAAGTCGCTGATTGGAGATTTTGTTTGGATCTGATTCCTGGTAAATTTGTCTTTTCTTATAATTTTATTGAATATTTTTCTTTATTATTTATTATATAATAATATATCAGACCCCTATTCCAAAATTCGTCGAGTCGGGGGTGACGAGTCACCATTTTCTCGGGCTATGGAATGTCTGGATATAATACATTTCGTAAATGATCATATTACACAAATAAAATTACAATAAACACAAAAACAATTGTGCAAGCTTATTAATCTCAATGGGACATATTAAAATGACTGAAAATAAGTTCTATAACAAAAATGGTGTAAATAATAGACATTCTTACACTCAAATAGATAGCCCTACGTTTTCAAAAAGTTAACCCCAAACAATTTCTACTCCGGCGGCTATAGGGTTATGCCCCAGACCCCGTCCATCTTCCGCCATCGCCATTCCCCCAACATCTTTGCATTCCCCCATAGGAAATGGCGATCTGGTGGCAGTGGCGGATACAGATGGGGGCGATCGAACTTCCATATGATTCTTAAAAAAAATCATATTATTCCATAATGATAGTTTATCATTTTATTATGCAAACCTCTGAAATGTCAAACGTTAATATGTTGCCATGTGTGCTGTGAATTTTTGGATGAGCGTAGCAAACGTAGCGAGCGAAGCGAGATTCCATTTCACTACACTGGAGAAAAAAATCCGGAATGTTTTTTTTTCTTTTTTTCTTTTTCTTTGTATTTTTGTGTGTTTGTTAACACGTTTCCGGCTAAACCAATACTCCAATTGCCATGAATTTTTATGGAGGCCATCAAAATCTCTGAACTTAGAACCGCCACGTTTTTGAGCGCAATCGAAAAATTATTTTTCATGAAAATCGAAAATATTACGATTTTTTCGTTTTTTAAAAAAATTCTTCGGCTTATAACACCTACTGCTTTATCCGATTTCAATTATTTTTTCACGGGAACCTTAATTTATGAATTAAGATATTCGTGTGAAATTTGAGCGCAATCGAAAAATTATTTTTCATGAAAATAAAAATTTTTTGCGGGTTTTTTCCTTTTAAAAATAATTTTTGAACTTAATACACCTACATGCTTTATCCTATAGGGTTTGTTTTTGTTGGCGCCATGAAGGTGCTGTGCTAACATGTGCTGCATGGTGGAAACGAGTTTCTAGCAGCACTTCCGTGACGTCACAGCAAAGATGGCCGCGCCCACAAATCTCTACTAAAAATACCGTATTGTAATGATTTTTTCACAGAACCTTAATTTATGAATTTATAATATATTCTTTGTGAAATTTGGGCGTTATCGAATAATTATTTTTTATAAAAATCGCAATTTTTTAATTTTTTCTTTTTTTTAAATTATAATTAATTTTAAAAAAATTATTTAAATTTATTTTTTTATTTAATTTAATTTAATTTAAAAAAATCCTGAACTTAGTAATATTTTTTTTACAGAACAACAGAAAATCCGCATAACACATGGCAGCTCAATGCACCAATTACGCTCATCCAACAACGCGGCGGGATTAAGCGTTTTCCTAGTAAGCACAACATGACGATAAAACAAATTAGCGAACACAAACTACTTTACATTTTTTATTTATCGGGTTGTTTCGTATAGCGGCGGTAATGATATTTTTCTGTGGACGTTTCAAAGACCATTTTGTCTTCTTCTTTTTCAGGAGTTTAAATATGAAATGAATGAATGAAATATGAAATATATACTGAAGAAAGAAGACAAAATGGTCTTCGAAACGTCGATAGAAAATATCATTACCGACGCTTTCGAACAAATCGATAAATAAAAAATATCATCAACGGGTATAGCAAGTCATTAATAAGTTTTTGGATGAGCGAAGCGAGCGAAGCGCAGATTCCATTTCACTACACTGGAGAAAAAAATCCGGAATGTTTTTTTTCTTTTTTTTTGTATTTTTTTCTGTCTGTTAACGGATTCCGGCTAAACCGATACTCCGATTGCGATCAAATTTTATGGAGGCCTTCGAAATCTCTGAACTTAGAACTGCCACGTTTTTGAGCGCAATCGGAAAATTTTTTTTTTCATAAAAAACGCAATTTTTCGATTTTTTTTTTATTTTCACAAAATTTCTTCGACTTATAACACCTACATGCTTTATCCGATTGTTATGATTTTTTCACTGATCCTTATTTTTTTGAATTAAGTTATTCGTGTGAAATTTTGAGTGTAATCTAAAAATTATTTTTCATGAAAATCGAAATTTACGGGTTTTTTTTTTTTTAAAACAATTCTTTGACTTATAACACCCACATGCTTCATCCATTGTAATGATTTTTTCACAGAACAACAGAAATCCGAGTACCACAATGGCAGCTCAGTGCACCAATTACGCTCATCCAACAACGCGGGGGGGACTTGAGTGTTTTCCCCTAGTAACAAACTACATTGTTTCGGTATTGCTGTTCCTGATTTTTGGCAAACCTCATATTCGTTTGAGTGGGATCGTCTAATAAAACCAGTTTTTTTTTTCTTTTTTTTTTTTTTTTTATGTTTTTATTTTTTCTTCTTCTTTTTTCTTTTCTTTCCTTTTTTTCTTTTTTTTTCTTTTCTTTTTTCTTTTCTTTTCATTCCCCACCCCCTTTTTTATATATTCGATTCAATCATAAATTGCATTTAATATCCTTTTTATTTGTTATCAAATTTGTTGAATATATTTTAATGCATTGTTGTAATATTACTATTTCAAATATTTACTTAACTGTAGTTCATTGTTTTGTCTGCATCTATGTAATTAGATTTATTTAGTTGTCCTCCTTTGTAAATCAGTTTTATTACTGAATAGGATAGACGTTAAAAAATAAATAAATAAATAAATTTAAAATTTCATTCGGTCCACTACTTTTTTCTAAAAAAAGCACCAAAAGCACTCTAAAACCCGGTTTTCAAAAAAAATTCACCTGTGGCGCTATATTATGAGGGGGGGGGCTTAGCCTCTTATACCCCAGCTTAGACCCTTTTCCCACGGATATACATGCAGGCGCGAATCGCCCCCCATGATTATGTCCTAACCGTCAGCCACTTCCTGGGGGCTGTGGCACCCCATTAAGACAATCTCTGCGCACGCCTATGGATGGGAGGGATTTCCCCCCCCTGGTAATTTCAACCCTGGCATTTTTCATATCATATCTTAAGGCTAAAAGACCGCGTTTTTCTATTTTCCAAAATATGCTACCTAGTCAAAATAGTTAATGGCTTTGAAACCTGGTATTTTAGAAAATCAAAAATATTTTTTTTCAAATTTTTTTTGATCCGGTATACGGCCAATATAGCCATCTCAAAATAATTTCAAACTTCAATTCGCCAAGGCACCATCCGTTCAACGTAGGTAGTTGTGTTTTTGTAACATTAATTTAAAACTAGTTTTCTAGAGGCTCACTGAGAGAGAAAAAAAAATATTTAACAATTGTCTTTCCTGCGAATTTTTTTGTTGGCGGTATAAATCCCCTAAAAAAAAACCGCCAAACGAAAAAATTCGCACTAATACAGTTGTTAAAAAAACTTTTTTCTTTCAGTCAGTCTATAGAAAAAAACGTTGAAAATAATGTCACAAAAACACAACACCCTACGTTGAATGGTGTGCCTTGGCGAATTGAAGTTGGAAATTATTTTGAGGTGGCTATAGGCCGTGTACCGGATCAGAAAAATTTTAAAAAATATTTTTGATTTTCTAAAATAGCCAGGTTTCAAAGCCATTCACAATATTTTGACAATTGGTACAGTGACTTGGTAGCATATTTGGGAAAAATAGAAAAACGCGGTCGAATAGCCTTAAATAAAATAATGCGTCAATGTACACATTTCATATTCCTATAGTCAGGAAGTGTTTGTATACATTCATAAACCAAACCAATGGACTCTTTATCATTTCAAAATAATACCTCAGATTGCTTCTAAGGCCATCTCGAGGGCAATAATACCCCCAAAAATGTATCTCTGGCGGCTGGGCTTCGCCTCCATACTCCTTACAGCCCACTCTGATACATCTCCCCTCAGCTGCCAAGCCGTCAATTCGCACCCAGGAGATTATATTTAATTACTACTAGGAAAACGCTTTAGTCCCGCCGCGTTGATGGATGAGCGTTTTTGTAAGTTTTTAGTTTTTGTAGGGCCACTTTTCCTTTGCAAGTGCTTTTTGAATGCATTGTAGGTGATTGTTGTCAAGTTTCTATTGTTACTTGTTAATTGTTATTATAAACCTCAAAAACTCATTGGATGAGCGTAGCGAGCGTAGCGAGCGAAGCGATGATTCCATTCTACTACACTGGAGAAAAAAATCCGGAATGTTTTTTTTCTTTTTTTCTTTCTTTCTTTCTTTCATTCTTTTTTTTGTATTTTTGTGTGTCTGTGAACACGATTCCGGCTAAACCGATACTCCGATTGCGATGAAATTTTATGGAGACCTTCGAAATCTCTGAACTTAGAACTGCACTGTACGAAAAATTGACCAAAAAATTATTTCTCTTGAAAATCGCATTTTTACGATTTTTTTCGTTTTTCTTATTTCTTTTTGTTTGTATTTTTGTGTGTTTGTTAACACGATTCCGGCTAAACCGATACTCCAATTGCGATGAAATTTTCTGGAGACCTTTAAAAATCTTTGAACTTAGAACTGCCACCTTTGTGAGCGCAATAAATAATAAATAAATAAAACTAGGAAAACGCTTAAGTCCCGCCGCGTTGTTGGATGAGCGTAATTGGTGCATTGACCTGCCATGTGTTATGCAGATTTTCTGTTGTTTTGTGAAAAAAATTATTACTAAGTCGATTTTTTTTAAATTAAATTAAATTAAATAAAAAAAATTAACTTTATTCTTTTATTTTTTCTTAATCGTAATTTTAAAAAAAGAAAAAAATCGTAAAATTGCTATTTTCATAACAAATAATTATTCGATTGCGCTCAAATTTTACACGAATATAATAATTCATAAAATTAAGGTTCTGTAAAAAACTTTACAATAGGATAAAGCATGTAGGTGTTATAAGTGAAAGAATTGTTAAAAAAAAAGAAAAAACCCGTAAAATTTCGATTTTCATGAGAAATAATTTTTCGATTGTTCTCAAATTTCACACGAATATCATAATTTATAAAATTAAGGTCCTGTAAAAAAAATCATTAAAATCGGATTAAGCATGTAGATGTTATAAGTCGAAGAACTTTTTTAAAAATCGAAAAAAATCGTAAATTTGCGATTTTCATTAGAAATAATTTTTCGATTGCGCTCAAAAACGTGGCAGTTCTAAAGTCAGAGATTTTGAAGGCCCCCATAAAATTTCATCGCAATTGGAGTATTGGTTTAGCCGGAATCGTGTTAACAAACAGCCAAAAATACAGAATGAAAGAAAGAAAAAAAAAAAAAAAACATTCCGGATTTTTTTCTCCAGTGTAGTGAAATGGAATCTTCGCTTCGCTCGCTACGTTCATCCAAAAAAAAATTATTTCTTATGAAAATCACTATTTTACTATTTTTTTTCGTTTTTCTTGTTTTTTTGTTGTATTTTTGTGTGATTGTTAACGCTATTCCGGCTAAACCGATACTCCAATTGCGATGAAGTTTTCTGGAGACCCTCGAAATCTTTAAACTTAGACCTGGCACGTTTTTGGGTACAATCGAAGAAATATTTCTTATGAATATCGTACTTTCACGATTTTTTACGATTTTTAGTGCGATATTTTCGTGACATTTGGGCCGATTCTGACCAAAAGGGTAGGGCTACAACGTTCATATTTCACATGGACATTAAGTTAATGGTGATAATTGCTTTTTGAAAGAAAAAGTTGAAAAAGTTAGCCAGAATCTATAGAAATAAAGGTTTTAATATGAGTTTTTTTGAGGTTTATAATAACAATTAACAAGTAACAATAGAAACTTGACAACAGTCACCTACAATGCATTCAAAAAGCACTTGCAAAGGAAAAGTGGTCCTACAAAAACTAAAAACTTACAAAAACGCTCATCCATCAACGCGGCGGGACTAAAGCGTTTTCCAAGTTTCTATGGATTCTGGCTAACTTTATTATCTTTTTCTTTCAAAAAGCAATACATCACCATTACCTTAATGTCGTGAAAATATTATGAACGTTGTAGCCCCACCCGTTTGGTCAGAATCGGCCAAATGTCACGAAAAATATCGCACCAAAAATAGTAAAAAAAATCGTGAAAGTACGATATTTGGATGAGCGTAGCGAGCGTAGCGAGCGAAGCGAAGATTCCATTTCACTACACTGGAGAAAAAAATCCGGAATGTTTTTTTTTTTTTTTTCTTTTTTTTTTTTTTTTTTGTATTTTTGTCTGTTTGTTAGCACGATTCCGGCTAAACCGATACTCCGATTGCGATGAAATTTTATTGAGACCTTCGAAATATCTGAACTTAGAACTGCCACGTTTTTGAGCGCAATCGAAAAAAAATTTCTCATAAAAATCGCAATTTTACGATATTTTTCGATTTTGAAAAAATATTTCTTCGATTTATAATACCTACACGCTTTGTCCGATTGTAATGATTTTTTCACAGGACCTTTATTTTATGAATTTATATATTCGTGGAAAATTTAAGCGCAATCGAAAAATTATTTCTCATGAAAATCGTAATTTTTACGTGGTTTTTTTTTTTTAAAACAATTCTTTGACTTATAACACCTACATGCTTTTTTCCGATTGTAATGATTTTTTAACAGAACCTTAATTTTATGAATTGATATATTCGTGTAAAATTTTGGTCACAATCAAATAATTATTTATTATGAAAATCGAAATTTTACGATTTTTTTCTTTTTTTAAAATTACGATTAATTAAAAAAATTAAAAATTATTGTTTATTTTTATTTTTTTAAAAAATTTAAAAAAAAATCTTCTACTTAGTAATGATTTTTTTCACCCGAACAGAAAATCCGCATAACACATGGCCCGCTCAATGCACCAATTACGCTCATCCAACAACGCGGCGGGACTTAAGCGTTTTTCTAGTTATGAGAAATATTTCTTCGATTGTACTCAAAAACGTGCCAGGTATAAGTTTAAAGATTTCAAAGGTCTCCAGAAAACTTCATCACAATTGGAGTATCGGTTAAGGCTATTCCACCGCGTTTTTCTATTTCAAAATATGCTACTAAGTTAAAATATAGTGAATGGCTTTGAAACATGGTATTTTAGAAAAACAAAAAAAAATTTTTTCCAAATTTTTCGGATCCGGTACACGGCCAATATAGCCCCCTCAAAATAATTTCAAACTTCAATTCGCCAGGGCACACCATTCAACGTAGGGTGTTGTGCTTTTGTGACATTAATTTTCAACTGTCTTTCTTTGGGGCTGGGCTGAGAGAAAACAGATTTATTTTAACAATTGTCTTTTTTGTGAATTTTTCGTTTGGCGGTACAAATCGGTAAAAAAATACCGCCAAACGAAAAAATTCGCTGGAAAGACAATTGTTAAAATAAATCTGTTTTCTCTTCAGTCAGTCCATAGAAAAACAGTTGAAAATTAAGGCACAAAAGCACAACACCGTACGTTGAATGGTGTGCCCTGGCGAATTGAAGTTTGAAATTATTTTGAGGTGGCTATATTGGCCGTTGTACCGGATCAGAAAAATTTGGAAAAAAATATTTTTGATTTTCTAAAATAGCCATGTTTCAATGCCATTCACTATATTTTGACTTAGTAGCATAATTTGGAAAAAAGAAAAACGCGGTGGAATAGCCTTTAAGCAGGAATCGTTTAACAAACAACACAAAAAAATACAAAACAAAAAAAA
>JAMZAV010006792.1:0-37934 GCA_024449915.1 Sweltsa coloradensis | reverse complement strand
CAAGTTTGGAGTCAGATCATCTTGCTGTAGTAGCGATGACATCCCCTCTCTTGCCTTCTATACAACAAATACAACACGAAGGTGTGTATTATTATAGTCAACGTTGCCTGGAGGATACAGAATATCAATATTGAAATTATACAACATGTCACGTTGATTTAAAAATATCTGTATTACCTCCTAGGCTTGTATTTAGTAGTTTTATAAATATTTCTTAATTTTAATATGCGCTTATTCAAAACACGGTCCTCAATTAAGAGGTGCTAAAAATTGTGTACCTTGGCAATATGCAAGAACAAGAAATCTGTCGATAGCCCAAATATAGGTGTTTTCGACATTGTGGAAGAGACATGACAGTCTTATATTGAACGGTTTAAGAAGAGTCCACACACATGCTTGCAGTCATAGGTGTAAAGTAAAGACATAACCTCCTAAAAGAGAGGTGCGCGAGCCAGTACGCCCGTCGGAAAAGTCGTTTGAAGAGTTTGTTCAGATAGTAGGGGAACACTTACATCCCAAACCTTCTTGCATTGCCGAGAGATACAAATTCCATAGGTGTGTGCAGTTTGAACACGAATCAATTGCCGATTTCGTGGACTAGAAATCGGTAATTCTGGACATTGGCTGTTTTCAGTCAGCGGTTGAGCCGCGGTTGTTTAACCGCTTCTCACTCGAACACCGAAGTTAAGCAACATCGAACGTGGTCAGGACTCGGGGGTAGAGTGGGTGAACGCTATGCCCTGAAACACACGTAACCGCAGGCTATGGAGCAGACGAGGGTTTGAAACCTTGTGTGGGGCTTCGTTCTCCTTGACGTCTGCATGGCAGTCTGGGTTAGTGGAGGAACCTATATGACTGTCAAAGTTACACTGTCCTTTCGGATGGGACGTAAAGCCGTTGGTCTCCTTGGTACTTTTCGAAAGGAGTAGGCTACGTGCTGGTACCGGGTTTCCCCTCCTCCCTTCTTCATCATCATGCATCGTTGTTAATCATCAGTTGTTATACTGGTCAGTGTAAAATGGCACAATATGATGTATGTGGCCAATTCATAAATAAATAAATAAACGCCTCAATTTGAAAAGTCTCACAACACATTGCGAATTCGGTTCTTACTACAGGAAACCTTAAGAAATATACTGATATGCGGATTAAGTAATGACTGTATCAGAGAACGCTTGTTGGAGAAATCAATCCCTATACATTTGAGCCGGTCGAGACGATTGCCATTGCCGATTGCCGCTGCACCTCCACCTCAGGGGACATCAGTGCAGTTCCAAGCCTAGGCCAAGCCCAAGCAGCCTTTCACAACAAGATAGACCTACCACTTCAGTACAAGGCAGTGATAGGCCTACTAACTATGAATGTTATGCGTGTGGTAGTGCTTCACGCCTTCGAAGCGCATGTAAATACAATCAATATGTGTGTGACACTTGTGGTAAAAAGGATCATCTCAATAGAGTATGTGGTCGTTTTAATAATAGGCCTAATGCCCGTACAATTAGAGTCTCAGAAAAAATCAACATTCAAAGGCTAGGGGTTCTCACAAATTTATGGCTGAGGCAAATTATAACCTAGACCCAGGGTCTTTGGAAGCGATTCGGACAGTCAATGCTATAAGGAATAACGTGTCATTTAGGTTTAGGTCTAAAGGTCAAACGGGTTCAATGCAACCAATGACAGGAATAATTAGCAAACCATTTAGGTTTAATGTCACTAAAGAAAACAATAACCTTGAAATACAGCTAGTAATCCTGTCAAATAAGATCGTATATTGACGTTTGGAGGAAAAAATTGCGATGTTGCTGAATTTTTGCAGAGACCTTCCTTATAT
This sequence comes from Sweltsa coloradensis, assembly GCA_024449915.1. Taxonomy (NCBI): domain Eukaryota; kingdom Metazoa; phylum Arthropoda; class Insecta; order Plecoptera; family Chloroperlidae; genus Sweltsa; species Sweltsa coloradensis. Next base: position 36,103 of record JAMZAV010006792.1, on the reverse strand, counting down.
AATACTTATCAACATACTAAAACTCCCCTACAATCGGACTGGAGCTTCGGCCGCCATATTGGAAAATGGCGGCCCAAAGGTGTTTGTTATCGAATATCTCCAAATTGGTTTGAGATAGACAAAATATCTCAATGGCAAAAATATTACCTATATAATTCCCTACAAAACCGGTGTCTTCTATAGTTTTGGTAGGGGCAAAGGTTACGTCACAAAATCGTGGTTTATGTGTTGCTCATTGGAGTACCAGCTTATTTCCAAATTTGCACGCCCAGCATCAAACAATGCCCGGTAAATCCGTAATAAATCGATTTAAATACAAAAGGACTTTTGTACGGGGTTCGTGAAAGCTTTCATTAGTATTTAAAAAAAATCAGGTGTGCGAAATCGAATTTTGCATTTACCCGAAATTTGGGTTTTTCCATTGTTGGCATTTCCTCAAAAATGCCATTTTGACCGTCCATTATTAAGCACTAAAAAGCATTGGAGGAAAAATTCTTCCTACGCACATTGAAATGACTCAAATAATGATCCGATTACAACCAAAGTTTAAATCCAATATGGCTGCTAATTCCTAATATCCACAACATCAAAGTGAATTGTGTAACAAAAAGAGTGTAAAAACAGCACGAAAACAGTATTCATATTGTGAATATAAGGAATTAGCAGTCATATTGGATTTAAACTTTGGTTGTAATCGGATCATTATTCAAGTCATTTCAATGTGCGTAGAAAGAATTTTCCCCCCAATGCTATTAAGTGCTTAATAATGGACAGTCAAAAAGGGCATTTTTGAGGAAATGCCAACAATGGTAAAACCCAAATTCCGGGTAAATGCAAAATTCGATTTCGCAGACCGGATTTTTTAAAATACTAATGGAAGCTTTCATCAACCCCGCACAAAAGTCCTTTTGTATTTAAATCGATTTATTACGGATTTACCGGGCATTGTTTGATGCTGGGCGTAAAAATTTGGAAATAAGCTGGTATTCCAATGAGCAACATATAAACCACGATTTTGTGACGTAACCTTTGCCCCTACCAAAACTATAGAAGACACCTGTTTTGTAGGGAATTAAATGGGGAATATTTTTGCCATTGAAATATTTTGTCTATCTCAAACAAATTTGGAGATATTCGATAACAAACACCTTTTGGCCGCCATTTTCCAATATGGCGGCCGAAGCTCCAGTCTGATTGTAGGGGAGTTTTAGAATGTTGATAAGTATCCTTTAAGGAAGGTCTCTGCAAAAATTCAGCGACATCGCAATTTTTCCTCCCAAAAATTCTAATTCAATTCAATTCAATTCAGTATTTTATTTAGCTTAAAGCTATTTTTACATGCAATTTCAATAGTAATAGTACAATTCAATACAATTTCATTTTTTTTTTAAATAGGCCTAACTAATTGAAACAAATTTTCAAAATACATAATTCAATACAGTTACAAAATATATACAAGTCATATTACAATTTTTTTGTTCCTCATAGATAAAATAGAGTTTTAACAAATTTAATACATTCCAATTTAAAAACTGCTAAACGTTGTTCCTGTTTAATCACTAAATCTAATTTATTATATAGTCTGTACCCACAATAATGTTAGTATTATTTCCTCTTGTATTATGGTTGTGGTTGCTAGAGGAGTATTCTATCATGCAATTTAGATAAGTGGGCATATTTCCTTTAATCATTTTAAATATGAATAAGAGTACGTTTAAGGCAATTCTCTGTCTGCCAGTTAAGAAATTTCATACATTCAGCATATCTGGTATTCTGCTATCTTGTTTCCATCTCTTAATCACTCTCATCCCTCTATTTTGTAATTTTTGTAATATATCCAAATCTCTCTCATTTCTACCCCACAGGAGTGTGCAACAAATTCTGTATGAGGAGCTATGATTGTCTTGTAAATAAGTGTTCTAACCCAAGGGGAGACAAAAGAACCAACCCTTGACAGAAATCCAATTTTTTTCTTAATTTTTTTAGCTATATAATTTACATGACTAGTTAGTTTTAAGTGCATATCAATAAGAACCCCAAGATATTTAAATTCACTGACAATTTCTAGTTTTTCACCATTAATATGCAAAAACACTTCCTCATTATCATTATCCTTCATTACTTTGTTAAATACACTACCTGATGATGTCAGTATCATACATTTAGTCTTTGTTAAATTAAGTTTTAATTTATTGAGTTTGATCCACTCCATCATTCGCATTAATTGAATATTAATAATATAACACACTTCTTTATAATCCAGACCTGAATATGATACTAATGTGTCATCTGCAAAAACATTTAGAAATACATAATCCATGTTTAAATACAAATCATTTATGTATATGATAAACAGTAAAGGACCTAACACAGAGCCTTGTGGTACTCCAAAATCGTTGACCAGTTCTTCCGATACGTAGTTTCTAAATTTGGTTTTTTGTCTTCTATTTGTTAAATAGCTACTAAACCATGCCATCACGTTACCTGCTAAACCGTAAGCTTTCAATTTAGTCAAAAGTATACCCCTGTCAATAGTTTCAAATGCTCTTTTAAAATCTACAAATACTGCAGCAATAATGTGATTTTGATCAAGAGATTTCTTCCATTTTGATAATAAAAGTTGAATTGCAGTTTCACATGAATGCTGATCTATTTGACAGGATTATAGATAATGGTTCTTTAGTTTCAGCTAATTCTAGTGTGACATATTAGAAGGCAGTTCAGCGCACTAAAGCTACGCATTACCGATTTTATTTTACGTTCCTAAACGGGGGAAAAACTAGTGCCGCAAGTGGTACTGCATGTTAATGTACTTGCTAAAGGTAATACAGATACAAAAATGTTACATCTGAATGTGATCCCTGGGAGAGGATCACCTTAATGGGGAGAGAATGGATGGTACAGTCCCAGGTTCCAGTTTAACTTCCATTTCAATTTACTGGAAGCATTTATGTCAGAATTTCCAGATGTGTTCTCAGAGGGCCTCATTACCAAGGGTACAGGCAAACTGTACTTGAAAGAAAATGTCACGCCTAAGTTCTGCAAGGCTAGACATCTTCCTTTCTCATTGAAACCTAAAGTTAAAAAAAAAAAAAAAAAAAAAAGTTAAAAATTGGGCGTAATTTCTCCTGTAGATCATTTGAAATGGGCAACGCACATTGTCCTGGTTCTTTAAAAAAGGAGGAGGAGTAAGAATTTGTGGGGATTACAAGATCACAATTCACAATAATTCCTTACTAAGATGTCGATAGGTATCCAGTACCCAACATTGACGAGTTATTTGCTACACTTTCGGGAGGGAAACACTTAAGCAAGATAGATCTTTATTCAGCTTATTTACAAATTGAGGTAAATGAACAATACAAGAAGCACTTGACCATAAAGGCCTATTTACATACAATTGCGGCCCTTATGGGGTAGCTTTGTCTCCAGGTTTATTTCAACCAAGATGGATTAATGGCTGAAGGGGATACATATTTGTCTCGATGACATTTTTGTAACGGGGGAAACGGTAAGCGAACACCAAGAGAGATTGAAAACAGTGTTACAGCATTTGAAAGCAAGCGGTTTTAAAGTAAAGTGGGAAAAGTGTGAGTTTTTCGTGGAGTCGGAGGAAATCACAGTAATTAAAAATGCTCGCTCTCCTCAAAATATCACCCAGTTCCGAGCAATTTTGGGTTTGATAAACTATTATGCTAAATTTGCCAAGGGTTTTGCTCCTACACTTAAACGTTTATTTCAAGTTGGATGATAGTTTTTTACAGGCTTTGACAGAGTAAAAAATTCTGACATCATCTACAGTTATTACTCATTATGATCCAAATATACATTTAAAATTAATAACTGATGCCAGTGCTTATGGTTTAGGAGCGGTGATTTTACTAATATTACCTAGTGGGATGGAAAAACTGATAGCGTATAGGCATCACGCACTCTTAAAGACATGAAAGGCATTACTTCCAACGGGATAAAGAACTTTTGAGCATTGATTGGGGGGTAAAGAAATTTTCACAATATTTATTGGGCGGAATTTTATTCTAGAGACCTATCACATGCCACTTACGACAATTTTTGGACCAACAAGAGGTATTCATACTAGATTGTATTTCATGTATGGGATTATCCAACCAAACCATTTAAACAAATCCACATGGATTATTTAGAGCCCTTTGAAGGTAGGACGTATCTTTTCGTGACAGGTGCCTATTCGAAGTGGGTAGAAGCATTTGAGGTATCAACAGCAGCATAACAGACCATCGGTAAATTACAAGGTTTGTTTGCAAATATGTGCACATAATGCACCAACTTTCTTAGGCACAAAAACATTGTTAACATCGGCTTGCCTATTCGGTCGTGTCTTCTTCTTCTTCTTCTTCTTCTTCTTCTTCTTCTTCTTCTTCTTCTTCTTCTTCTTCTTCTTCTTCTTCATATCGCTTCTACCTACCAGCTCACTACAAACGTATTTGAACTTTCTATTCATAATCATGGAATTTGAGCTGAAACGGTCAAATCTACAATATAATCCAGTGTATCTTGTATGTTTTGTTTGAGCAGATAAGCCGGTCCACATCAGAAGACATTGCGTTGAATCCTACTTGGCACCGCAGTCATGGCCGACCCAGGAAGTAAATTACCACAAATTATCGCATCATTTCTAGGTAAAGTGAAAGCATTCATACATTGTGTTGTAAAGAAGAGTTGAAATTGTATTAAATATTACCAATTATATCTACGAGAGTGTTTCCCGACTAACCAAATCGAGAATTTGAATTAATATGTTTACACGGGGACGGGGGGGACGGGACGGGGTGCAGGTGGTGTTTTAGTTCCAAGCCTCTTTCGCATGCACATTGTTATGCTCATCTACACCATATTATTACCATACCATAGATATTCTACTATTCTACTTCTAAATCTGGTGAATTGTGAATTGAAGGATGATGGCTTCTGGATTGCGTGTCCGTATTCTCCGGTTATTTGTGACATTTCTCGCTGTAAATAGATGTATTACAGTGAGTAAACAGTGTAACTGTGATCGTTTATTTGTGAGTGACATTATGAGTCGTGTTACATTTGCGGAGGAGGCGTTAATAATTAACAATGTCAATTTGTTCTTCTTGGCTGCTTGTCCACATGGAATACAAAATACGGCAAAATACAGACAAGTACATATGCCACATAGTGTGCAAAGTTTAACTATTCGTCGTAAACGGTTGGCAACATCTTCCGTTTTAAGAGTTCCAGAAAAACATACTCAGCCTTGCCTTAATGTTACTAGGTCTGTGTGGTGATGTAGCCCTTAATCCTGGACCTATGTCAAATACTATCGGGTCAATTAATAAATGTTTTATGTGCGAATCTAAGGGCCGCAAAAACCAGTTATTTGTGAAATGTGACTCGTGTACAAACATGGCGCATCGATCTTGTGTAAACATAAAAACATCGGTGTACAAGAGAATAACGAGTGGAGTGAGTAAATGGACTTGTTGGCCCTGCTCACTACCAGCCTTCTCGAACTCCTTGTTTAGTACTGAGAGTGATTCACAACTTTCATTCTCTAGTGACCAGGACACGGTAAATAATAAACAGTTGACATTGTTATCTTTCAATGCCAGAAGTTTAAAAAACCCCAAGCGAAAACCAGACATTGAGGCCTGGATGGTTTCTCATAACCCTGCAATAATTGCCGTGTGCGAAACCTGGCTTGACGACTCAATTGGTGATGGTGAAGTAATTCCAGAAGGATACACTGTCTTTAGGAAGGATCGTACCACTTCGTCTCATGGGGGCGTTTTGCTTGCAATTCGTCCAGAATATTCACCAGTTAGAAACAGGATTCTGGAAACGGAGCTAGCGGAAATTGTGTGGGCTGAAGTAACTATTGGTTCTGACAAGGTACTGATTGGATCAGCTTACCGAGCACCTAATGCATCAAAGGCAGTAAATGATAGTTTACTATCCTCATTACGCTTAGCACAAGATTTGCAAGATGACTACAAAGCAGTTGTCCTTACAGGGGACTTTAACCTTGACATTACCTGGTCTTTAGGCAATGCAGCCACCCCTAACAACACTCTTGCTAACCATTTCCTTACCACTTTTCTACAACTATCCCTTGAACAGCTGGTTCCTGAAGCTACTCGGATAGTAAATGGCTCACGAAGATTAATAGACCTCCTATTATGCAACAACCCTTCAGTGTTAACTTTGACTGAAGTCATACCTGGAGTTAGCGATCACTTGGCCATAAAATCGCAATTGACAATTCCTACATTCAAGCATAAGAAACTAACCAAGACTGTTCTTAACTTCAAAAATGCCAATTGGGATGCTCTAAAAGACGATTTTCAAGCAAAACTACCAACCGTTATTGATAATGTAACCATTGAAGAAGTGTGGCGGAATTGGACTTCTACGTTCTGGAAAGCAGTGCATGAACACATTCCTAGTTTTAAAGTGAACCGCCTCCGATGTGCTCCTTGGCTCTCAGAAGATATTGTACGTGGCTCTAAGGAAACGTGACTCACTTTACAGGGCGTGGAAAAAAATACCATCTGACGTAACATGGGAAAAATATAGAATCTTGAGAAACAAAACTAAATTATTGATAAGGAACTCGCATAATAAGCATGTTTGGGACTTAGGGGAAAAGAAAGATAATGGCAAAGAAATTTGGCGCTACATCCATGCAAAACATGGCAGCTCGGCTCCCCAAACTTTCATTCATAAGGGAAAACAAATATCAAAGCCAGAAGATATTGCTAACGCTTTCAGCAATTCATTTAAAGATAATTTCTCCATACCCACCAGTGACAAAGACATCCGCCCACCAACAAAGCTCGATCAAAGTACTTTACCACTTAAAGATCTGTACTTCTCTCCTCAAGAAACTGTCATTAGTCTCCAAAGAATACGAGCCAACGCAGCCACCGGTCCTGATGGTATCCCCGCTCGAATCCTCCAAAAACTGTGCAGTTTCACTAGCTCCATCTCTGTCTGCACTTTTCAACCACTCATTGAGTACCGGATCACTTCCCGAGCAATGGAAAACTGCAGACGTTGTGCCAGTATTTAAATCAGGCAAGCGGGAAGACACCGCCAATTATCGGCCAATATCGCTTACCTCGGTAGTTGGAAAAGCCCTCGAGTTCCTGGTGGCGAAGGCTGTTTTACGGCATTTGTATGAGGCAGGAGTAGTCAACCACAACCAGCATGGATTCTTACCGCGACGATCAACGACGACAATGCTTACAAAAGTCATAGAAGATTGGCAAAAACAACTAGACTCTCCACAGGTCAAGCAAATTGATGTTATATGTCTTGACTGGTCAAAAGCATTCGACCGTGTTCCACATAGAAGACTACTAGATAAACTGGAAGGCTACCAGGTTAAAGGGAAGTTATTGCAATGGTTTCACTGTTACTTAAATGGGCGTACTCAAACGACTGTCTTCGGTGGTACCAGATCTGGTAAGATTAATGTGACATCAGGCATCCCTCAAGGTTCGTCAATTGGACCACTCCTATTTAATGTATTTATGTTTGACATACCAAACACTGTCAAGTCTGACCTGGTACAGTATGCGGATGACAGTACACTTTACAGGCCAATCTATGGACCAGAAGATTGCACCATACTTCAAGAAGATTTGGCTAATTTGGAGGTATGGTGTAGCGTTAACCAAATGGACTTTAATGCTCTTAAAACAATAGTGATCCGCTTGGCACTAACTTCTGCCAAAATCGCAAGCAATTATTACTTGAATGTAGGTTGCTTAAAACCTGTGACAGCGCAAAAGTCCTTGGGTTGACTATAGCTAGTAATCTCAAATGGAACGTCCATACGACTAATATCTGTTCCCGTGCATCCCGGCAACTTGGATTTGTGTTTAGAAATCTCAAGTGCTGTAGCCCAAGAGTTAAGCGATCAGTTTACTTAGCGACTGTCCGTTCTCTTTTAACATATGCATGGCCGGCATGGAGTCCAAATAAGAGCAATTTGGCTAACCTGGAAGCAATGCAAAGCAGAGCGACAAAACACATTCTTGGGAAACGAAGTAAAGAGATTGGGCGCTCCGAGTCTCGACTTCTTGCATGTCACCTCCATCGTTGACGGATTATGCTTACCAAGTGGACTTGATGTTCTTGCGGAAAATGTTTCATGGATCGGTTGACCTTGACCCCTTACAACGCTTGCGCATACGCCTCCAGCATCGTAGCCAAGTAACCTACTTACAGCCACCCCTCGCACGCACTGCAGCTTACAGAAATCATTCTACAGCAGAGCGGCCAATGAATGGAACAGATTGCCAACATCCCTTAAAACATTATCATCAAACCAATTCCTGAACAAAATTCGAACATATATTCCTCCACGTGTCAACTGAAATTAACTTGTTTTGTGCAAGTGTGAGTGTGAGTGTGTGTGAGTGTGAGTGTGAGTGTGAGTGTGAGTGTGAGTGTGAGTGTGAGTGTGAGTGTGAGTGTGAGTGTGAATGTGAATGTGAGTGTGTGTGTGTGCGTGTGCGTGTGCGTGTGCGTGTGCGTGTGAGTGTGTGCGCGTGCGTGTCAATTGCATTATTTTGTAAATATTTCATTGTATGTATTGTTAGTTATTTTTATTTATGTTGGTATGTTGTAGTAAGGCAGTCGGACACCACAAGTGTTTTGGGCTTCAAGCCCTCTTCTGGCTGCCTGTCTTTGTTATGTACATATTCAAAGGCAAATAAATAATAATAATAATAATAATAATAATAATAATAATAATAATAATAACTAATAATGGCTATATTTTATGGTTCCAAGATAGGAAATATGCAAGTTTATGTTTTATATTATTATTTCATGTGTTTTTTAGTATCAGCCCATTTAAACGACAGTTATTGAATGCTTGTCGGTGATGGCTGATATCTCTGAAAAATTCTATGAATCAATATTACAATAAATTATTATTATTGCTTTATTTTGATATTATATAATATTCACACTTACAACACACGACAAAAAAACTACCTCCATCTCAGCCAATGTTTAACTAACCTCAGTGAGAGAAACTCAGATTATACATAAAATTCTATATAATATCTCCTTCTCAGCATTCAACAATATCAGAGTGCTAAATTCAAAATTAAGGTGACAAAATTTGTAATACGAAAAGCTTCCTTCAGCGTTCAAGATTTTATTACAAATGCGGGACCAATATTTAAATGATATTTGGTATGAAGAGATTAGCATTGTGAAGAGTGAGACATTAGTGAAGGAAAGAGGGGAAAATGCTCAAAGACATAAAAAGAGGATTACACTGAGGGGAGTAGAACTGCAGGAATTGGAAGATTTACTATATTTAAGAAGTATGGTGACTAATGAAGCAAAGATATGGAATGAGGTAAAGCGGAGAGTGAGTCTGGCAGAAAAGTTTTACCAGAAGATCAGTAAGCTGGTTTGGAATGAGCAGTTCTCTAAAAATGCAAAATGCTGCTGTATAAACAATATTACCTACCAATCAACCAATTAACATATTGCGCGGTGACATGGCCAATGGGCTGGAAAGAAGAAGGGCAGTACAGGCAGCTGAGATGAAATTCATCCGCAGTGTGGCAGGTGTCACTAAGATGGACAAGGTACGAAGTAGTGTGATATGGAAAAAAGTGGGAGTTGAGAGCCTCAAGTTCCAGATGGGCATGGACCGGCTACGATGGTATGGACACATAAGAAGAAATCATTAATGAATGAGAGAAGGGGAGTGGGAAGACCTAGAGATAGATGGCAGGACCAGGTACAAGCAGATTTGGAGGGGAGAGGAGAGGATTGGTCAGTGGTGGGAGATAGAACGAGATGATGGGAAGACAGGAAAAAGTAGAGAGAGTTGGTGTCGCGAGAAGAGAAGAAATACACGAAGATAATGTAGTTCAAGTAAATGGTGTGTCTAGCTTGGCAGACTGATACTAACTCCTGGGATGCCCAAGATCAATTGTGGAAACACCCTTTTACCCAACTTAATAATGGAGTTGGAATAAAGAGTACCGATATATAATTATATATTGTTGCTGAATAAAAAAAGTATTATATTGTAAATTGTTATACCATTCTATAGAAAATGACTTGCATACTGGATTCCGAACCTAGCAAGTAACTCTTAGGGCCGGTATTACAATCAACAAATAAGAAAGTTATTTGTAGCAAATAAGCTAATACCGGCCCAATAAGTTTTCAATGTGAATATAACCCACAGATAAGCTTTATCAAAGCTTTGTGGGACATCGAATTCATTTATGATATTGTTAAGGCAAATTTATTGCCAATAAAAAAACTTTATAAAATATGTACAGTTCAGTTATTCAGTTCAGTTTTTGGGTTTGGTGGAGGGAGTCACCTAGGAATAGCCTATATTAATATTGATGTCGAAAATAAAATGTAATCAAATTAAATACCATCATTCAGTTGACAAGAATAAGTTTAACAGTAAACATTGTTCGTTTATTTCTTGCAGCTAACTTGTCGACTATGATAGGCGGGTGCGCGATGGGCTGGTCGTCTCCGGCGCTTCCCAGACTGAAACAACCAGACTCGTTCCTACCGATATCAGAAGAGGAGGCGTCTTGGATTGGCTCACTGCTGCTCCTGGGGGCGATAGTCGGCCCCTTTGCCGGGGGCTTCTCCGCAGACAGGATAGGCGAGTGACGAGCTCACGTTCATTTACAGCTGTATCTCGTAGAGATGTGTACATGTTCTGCTCTGACCCGAAGCTCTCGTGGCTTTCGAGTTTTGCTAGATCAAATTTGTTTTGTGCGAGATGTGACATGAATGAAATAAACATGATAAATATATAATAAATGAGTGAAATAAACAAACACCGTGATCAATTCATTACAACATAAGTATACTATTCCAACATCTTTGATTACAACAAGGGTACGTTCCGTACCATGCTAACTTGCAACTTGGGCGTGCCCATAGCATTCGGTAAATGCCGCCGCGATCACAACGCCCGTAAACCGTAATGCCCAATGTTAAACCTCGGGCATCTTGGCCAAGTCTGGGTGTTGTGGGCGCGCCCAGAGCATGATACGGAACCTACCCCTAGTTTGTTATTGAGGTTTTGTTTGGGTTGCTTACTTTTCTACACTTCATGGCGGTGATATATATTTGTGCGCGTGGGAACGCACACTCGTTACCTACGTGTATTTTGACGAAACTCTATCCCGTTCAAATAGCTGCAATGAAAACAAGGAATGATATCCATTTAAGAAGATCCACTATCCAAGCAAATAGCAATTGTAGGCCTACAGTAGCCTACTGCAACCCAAGATTGCGCCGATCATCGTTTCTGAGTCGATCTGATTGCAGTCCAGTATGCGCATGGTATTTTAATGGCGAAGACAGAAAAGATGATGTGGTTGTAGATCTATACTGGTGGCTCCACCGCATTCAATGGTATCTTGTTGTGTTTCGCAGGTCGTAAGTGGACGCTACTGAGCTGCACAATTCCCTTCTTCGTCGGCTGGATCCTCATCATAGTTGCCGATTCTGTCGCCATGTTGTACGCGGCGCGTGTCATCATCGGATTTGCTCTCGGCTCGCTCTGCACAGTCGTGCCTATGTACGTGGGGGAGATAGCGGAGGTAACATTGCATCAACCATATTATCATCCTGTGGCAACATATGATTATGGCAAAACATTAAGATTAAAAAGACACGTACGCATATGATGTCGGTTATGTTGGTATTATTAAATACTTCACTGTAACACGAACTATAATTTTCTTACTTATCACCAGAACTAACTGTTTGCATTATTCTATAAAGCCGCTGTAGTGACAGTATAACAGGTTTGTTTCGTAATGGGGCACACTTTGGCTATTCCACCACCCCCTACAAATTGCAATATAACAATTTTTCTACAGCAGATTACGATACTATATCAATTATCAACCAATAATTTACACTATTAAAATTATTTTCACGGTAGTTAAACATGGTGCTAGCAAAGATAAGTCATGACTAATCTTTGGTGCTAGTTCATAAAGCAGCTCTTATTGCTTGTGAAATCTTCAAAAATAAACTCCAACTTACTGAGGCTACTAACAAACTCTTTAGGAAGCTTGAGCTGAGCACCACAATTTAAGTAGCTTAATTGAACCGGTACTTGTAGTAAAAGTGATACTCGAAAGTGTCTGACAATTATCACGAATAATCAACATTATCATTACTTCCGAGTCTGGTGAAGTTTAAGAGCAGCTTGCCATAAAGAATCAATAATATGGTTCCTGCAACGCACTTTGAATATATTTTCTTTCTTTCCCAGGACAAAATCCGAGGTGCTCTGGGCTGTGTCTTCAGTGCTCTCCTGAATCTAGGCATATTTTACGTCTACGTCATCGGGGCGTTTGTCCCTTACATGTGGCTTGGGATAGCAGCCATCATTCTTCCTTGCATATTCGCCATCTGCTTCTTCTTTATGCCCGAATCGCCTTATTACATGTTGTCCAGAGGGAACATTGAAGGCGCAAATAAGGCTCTACAGTGGCTGAGGAAGAAGCCCAGTGAAGGAGTCGAGACCGAACTACAACAAATGCAGGTACTCTGATCATGGACATTTATCGTTCTTCCAAGTCCGTGTTTAGGTTAAACGAAAGCGTGGGGAGATATCAAAGGACAAATAATTGGGCATTATTTTATTTATGATTGTCCACATAATTCTTCAGCAAGATAATCGCCGATGAAGAACATTATCCTGTGTGACTTCACGAAATTCCGCCAGTTACTAGAGAAATTTCCACCAGTATCAGCTCATATTTCTAAGACGAGATAAACTCAATAGATGATTTTTGAAGAGAAAACTGTAAGTGCTTTGCACATGGGCACGTGTGGTGCGCTAACTGTAAGTTTTAAGATTTTATAAGGGGAGGCTGGGGCGTGCACACCTCCTGGACCAGTGGACCTATGATAATGTAGGGTATGTACGAGGGGTTTACCATTAACCAAACAAACTTGTGTTACTGTATTTGATAATCATCACTAAAATATATTGCAGAAGAATCGAAGCACACACTTATAGTCAACCCAAACCTATGGTCAAACCGTACCAAACTTATCGACATTACCTGAGCAAGACCCTTCTTTTAATAACTTCCTCTCCGGCTTGCGGTCAATGGATAATCCCTAGAATATACTGGTAATTCAAATATTGAAGTGGTCAATTAAATCACACTTTTTATAAACTATATTTTATAAAATTCTAACTTGAAATTGTGTTTATGACAGTTCGTTGAGGAAACTACCACCTTTTTTTTTCTATAGTAGCGAGTCATTTTTATTTGCAACTTGGAATGAATAAAAAGGGGCTCAAAGAAACCTACAAGAAAAACAAAAACTGTGGTGGATTCGTCAATGCACTATCTGTAAACTTAAGACAATTCAAAGTAAAAATTTTATAAATAAAAATAAGTTGTTACAAGTGTGATTTTATTGACTACTTCAATATTTGAACTACCAGTAATTTCTATGATTATCCATTGTCCGCAAGCCAGTAAGCAAGCAAGTAAGTAATTAAAAGAAGGGTTCGCAAAGGTAGTGTCGATAAGTAAGGCACGGTTTGACTATAGGTTGTCGACTGTATCTGCACTAAATCCTTTCAAAACCCCTTTTTTATATTTGATGATGGCGGGATTTCATTGATGCTCGGCGGCGAATTATTAGAATTATTTCAGGTTGAGTGGTTACGTGGACATCCTAGGATGGGGACTACTATAGCAGGTTGATAACCATGTATTATTCGTTGTTTATAGTAGCATCATTTCTGAAAACTCTTGACCAAATGAATTATGCTTCAATGTTGTTTTGTAGAAATCACTAGAAGATTCGGAAAGAAATGCCGGCACGTTAAGAGATATCTTTAAGTCTCGCGCCAATATTAAATCTATCTACCTGGCCTGCGGCCTGATGTTCTTCCAACAATGCTGTGGCATACCTGCAGTCTTGTTCTACGCCAGTAGCATCTTCCAGGTAAATTAATCTCACATTCTGAATCTTAATAACAGCCGGGTCCAGGTTAATTATACAATTCTTCTGAACTCATAGCAGAGTTAAGCCTCCTTTGCCAGGAGATTAAGAGAATCAAAGCAATCAATGATTTGTTCTCAGGAAGCAGGGGGATCTCTGACTGGTGACATCTCGGCTATCATCGTAGGCGCCGTGTTCGTGGTGTCTGGATTCTGCACTCTGCTGGTTATCGAGAAACTAGGACGTAGAAACCTGCTCTTGATATCCGCAACTGGAATGGCAATAGCCCTGGTAAATGATGATTATTAAATTTATTTACTTTTTGTTTGCCCCCCTTGTGAGAGCAATTCGGTATAGGAATGTACTGTTCTGTTTAAGAGGACGTGGGTGATAGCGTTATTTTCTGCCAGCAAATGAACCACAATCTCCATATAAAGTTTCAGCAATGCTGATTTTTAGAAATTAATTAGGACGGGCTGAGTACTGACCCCTGAGGAAGTCCAGCGTGGTCGGATCACCGGGCAGAACCAGGGCCAGAAATAACTCAATGCAGCAGAACAAGTATCGAACTAGGGTGGTACTGTGGGTGCACTGTCGGGAATTAACTGTTTGGGACATGGAGTGATGTCTCGTCCAATGGCTGATTTTATTTCATTTTGATATTACATAATTGAATATTTAATCATATGTATGTCGGAAAGATTGAAATGATACGAATACTGCATTGCACCGAGTAACTCAATGATGCAATCAATTCAATAATGATTATTTTTGTTTCAGGTCATCTTGGGATTGTACTTCTTTTTGAAGACAGAAAAAGACATGGACGTCACTTCAATTTGGTGGTTACCCATCATTTGTCTAGTTGTATTTGTACTATGCTTTTGTTTCGGTACGTAAATTTTATTAAGCTTCCCTTTAACATTGTGTGCATTGGTTACTTGTAAAAGTAAATGTTCTTCCACTTTTTCAATAGGTCTTGGCCCTATCCCGTGGACAATCATGGGCGAAATATTTCCAGCGAGCGTAAAAGGTTTCGCAACAGCTTTGACCGCCTCCTTCTACTGGCTGATCGGATTCCTCATCACTAAGTTCTTCCCACTGGTTGTTATCGCACTGGGAGCCCACACTGCCTTCTGGATATTTGCCGGATGTTGTATTCTGGCCGACGTCTTCGTGTTCTTCCTACTTCCAGAGACCAAGGGTAAATCCTTGCAGGATATTCAGGAAGCTCTCAAGAAGTAGGGGCATATGGGTGGAAATTGTAGGGGGGATTTCATGGACCCGTTTTCCTTCTTATGAGACTGGAAGTCATGGCAGGAAACTGAAAGTGTACTTCTCGTAGACGAATTAATCCTATCTCTCCCTATCCTCAAAATGGAAAACATTACTGAATCCCTGTAGAAGATTGGCCAAAAGATGTGGGCGTTCTAAGATTAATAAGCTTCTGTTATATTGATTTTCCACCTACGAGAATGAGAGTGCATTGTAACTACCTCAAATCATTGGGACAATGCCGAGGAATGGAAGAGTAAATATAATTTTTTAAATGTGGGAAGCCTGCCTAGGGTGCAATTCATGCCCCTCTTCATGTGTCTAACTAGGTATGTTGATGATATTGTGAAGTAATGTCCAAGGGCTGTTTTAAGAGGACTCAATCCCTTGCATTCGCATGAACGACTGAGATTGCCGGTTTCGACGGTATTTGAAACTCGGGACCTCCCGATTCAAAGTCGAGCGCTTGACGCTCGAGTCAACATTGTCGGTAAGGAAGAGTGAAGATTTGGTGTACGATGTAGGCCTTACTTATGCAATGCTCTGTACATCCGCATTGATTTTTGTTTATTCCCTCATTTAGAATAATTATAACAGGGTAAATAGCTTGTTTGGGTTTCCTATTAGTATCTTTTGTAATAATTTATGTATCATAAGATAATGGATCAAGTCGTTAGCATGTTCTTGGTTTTGTCTGGTAATGTATTATTGTAGTTTACAAGTCGCGCAAGCGCGGCTTGAAGCCGCTACGCGGAGGGCGTGGAAAACCTCGTACTCGGAATACCTCGTAGTAGGAAAACCTCGTTGACGCGGACAAAATCGCGAATCGGTCCGTGTACGGCCGCGATTCGGTAGTTTGCGGGTAACGTTTGTCGTTATCCGAAGTCCTGGACAAATTTGTTTTACGGGACACTTTCGTACGCCGCCGGACGCTGTCCGCCGCCTCTAAGTACGGTGAAAAATGATTTTTCGAATCGGAACATTTTTACGTCTTTTGTGTAAAATGTGTGAGAAATGTTTTCCTGGGACAATTGTTCGGGACTCTGATGTGAAAGACGCCACTTCATACTCACTTGTATGCAATGCTGCTATCGATACATTCCCTGCGCTACGTCATGAGCCACATTACGTCAATCCTCGGGAACGGTCCTGACCTTGACAGAATGTGATGCTCCAGATAAGACGCGTCAGACAGGCCAAGCTATGAAACGATCCCAGTAACATCTGGTGTGTCTCGCCCGTCCGAAGGTCGTGAATCTCCTAGCCGTTGCCTGATTATTTGAAAATTCAAGGTTCGGTTGTATTACCATGTTAGGTTTTACATTTCCTTCTGATGAGGAAAAATCGCAAACCGAGACAGTTTTCCAGTTTTTCTTTCATTCTCGGCTATGGTAATTAAACAGTATAAATCTGAGGCGACAAATGCATGGCAAAGAATAATCAAAAAGTTCAATTGCTGACGCTTCCTTGTTTTCCGACACTTTTTCGGGACGTCGCCGGATCCTACCCGCCGCCCCGAAGCTGCGGGTAAAAGAGGATGTAGTAAAAAAATGTTATTACATTATTTAACAATTAAAAATAACCCCTGTTAATAACCCCTGCTGCGTTCGACCAATACGGTTCCAAAGACCTCAAGATGGACCCTATCGCACAAAAATTGCCAGAGCTATTAAAAGAAACAGTGTTTTTTGATTTTTCCAAAATAAACCAACAATTTAAAAATAAAATAATTTAGTATAAGGGCCGTAAATCCCTCTGACGCCATTGGTATCGCCCCAAAAATGAAATGGCATGAAGATATTGATCAAATGTATTAATTTCCATTTCTAAAATCTCCCCCCCCCCCCCTCCCTCCAATCAAACTCTCGAAAATCGGATGTCTTGGACGCGGCCCTGTGACGTAATTGGAAAGAGCAAAACCGAAAAAAGTTACTAAATTTCACTAAATAGTCAAGGTTTATGTAGTGAAAACTCTACTTTACACCCTCTTTCCCCCTCCCCCTCCATCATATACCCACATCATGGTCCACCACAATGGAAATGCTGGTATTAAACCTAGTTTCCGCAAAAAGCTGGAAGATGTTGATAAAATGTATTAATTTCCATTTCCAAAATCGCCCCCCCCCCCCCCCACAATTGCCCGAGTAAAAATGTCGGCGTCTGACGTCCGGTTCCGTAGTGTCCGAGATGGCGGAGATTGGACAACAATTGCAAAAGTTATTAACAAAAGTAATGTTTTCTGGATTTCCCAAAAATGACCAACGATTTTTCGAAACACTTACGGACTCGCTTCGACCTCCGAAACATTGTGGAAATTTTTTTTGGCAAATCTGACAACTTTTGTACTTTTTCCGGGTTTTTCCGTGACGCCGAATTTTCCGGGACGCTTTTCCGGGATACGCAAAAATTAGCCTCGTCAGTCCGGTTCCGTAAAGCCCAAGATGGCCCGGAACGGAGAAGAACTGCCCGAGTTATGACGAAAAGAAATGTTTTTTTATCACCAAAATGACCAACCACTTTTTTGAGAAATTCAAAGAAATTTTTTACACACGTCTAAAATTTGACAGATCCTGACTATGTTTTTGGACCCGGCCCGCTGACGTGTTCGGTTCGGCGAAAAACTCAAAATGAAAAAATTCAAATCCCAAATTCCCCTTTGGCACCCCAAAAAGGGGTGACGGTAGTCCTTGGTCAAAACACGTCAATTTCCCAATGCAAAAATTATGATCGTAACGTTTTTAGCCGTCCTGCAGTCCCTGTCGTGTTTGTTATGTACTGAAAACTCGACTTTCCCCCCCCCCCCTTCCCCTCTTCCACCTTCATATCCCCTCATCATGGCCCATCACGACGGCATAATTTCTGCAAAAGGCTTGAAGATAGTGATCAAATGTATTAATTTCCATTTCCAAAATCCCCCCCCCCCCCCCCCCCCCCCCCCCTAAACTGTGTAATTGCGGCGTCTAGTCAAAACAGTCCTCGAAAATCGGATGCCTTGCACGCAGCCCTGTGACATAATTTGAAAGAGCAAAACCGAAAAAAGTTCCTAAATTTCACTAAATATTTAAGGTTTTTGTATGGAAAAGTCGACTTCACTCCCCCTTCCACCACCCACTTCGTTCATAACCCCTCATCTTGGCCCATCACGACGGAAATACTGGTATTGAACATAATTTCGTCAAAAGGCTTGAAAATATTGATCAAATGTATTAAATCCCATTTCCAAAATCCCCCGTCGCCCCCCCCCCCCCAAACTGTGTCATTGCGGCGTTAAGTCAAAACAGTCCTCGAAATTCGGATGCCTTGGACGCGGCCCTGTGACGTAAAAACCGAAAAAAGTTAATACATTTCACCAAATATTAAATGTTTAAGTATTGAAAACTCGACTTTACATTCCCCCCCCCCCCCCCCCCCCCACACAAAAATAGTCTGGGATTGCCCTCAACAGTGGTTCATGTCCTCGATTGCCCCTTTATCATAACCCGACCCCTGTAGTGGTTCATTGATTTATATAAAATTAAATCATTTCAAAATTTAATTTTTATTTACATTTATTTATATTTTAACTACTCAAAATTGCCCCTTTAAAAACCCTTTGACCTGGTGAATGTCTAGCACGCATACGCTTTTGTAGATCTTGTCAAGTTCTAAGTACCTATGTGTGTCATTTTGGATTTTGAATGTCATTATCTTCCACATGAACCTTGTTCAGGTGAATATTGTGTTGAATTGATTTCTTGAATTGGATAGTAGGCTTAACCCTTTCAGGGCCTCATTTTATGCAGAGCATTGCACATCTTCTTACAACACTTGAGATATAAATAGATTTTGCTACAAATAGCGTCTCAGTATTATCCGAACACAGTAAGCATGCAAAATGTAAAATGATAATAATTTATTTAACGTTTTTGAATTACAAATTAATTTTCAAGTGCAATTTCGGCGCTCAGGACCTTTGAAAAGTGAGACGGAGTAAATTTTGTTATTAAGATTGATGTTCATATTAATTAATTAGCCCAACATGGTAGGGACCTAAAAGTCGAAATAGGGCCCGTTTCGGAGCATCCAAAAAATCATGTTGGATAAGAAAATGCTATTACATTCTTGAATAATTACTCAATGGATTGCTTGTCGGAACGAAAAAACACGGCCGCATGTAACAAAACACAAAGTGTTTTGTTATGAAACTGTAGATAAATGTCCCGTGCGTGCAAAGTGATATTTTTCGTTTTCAAAAAATAAGTCTCCTTTGAGTTACGACCGCCAAGGTGGTCTATTTATCCAGAAAAAGATGCCCACAAAACTGTAAAATAACAGGTAAAAGGTAATTTTCGCCCACAGAGGGTGAAAACGAAGAGTTTAAACGTTCATTACCGGATTCCCTGAATCATTTTTTATTTTAATAGCAAACCATTACAACTAAAATCTTGGTTATTACACCCCCGCCCCCCCCATTTAAATGTTGGTGTGCAAAATATTTTCAGAAGATAAATTTTTATACGTGGCAAATTTTGTAATTTCCATATCGTATCGAACTATGTTCAATAATAAAAAAAGTTTGGTACCAAATCATTCGTGACGAATCGATACATTGTTGTGAATCAATCTTGTGCTCGAGATAAAATATTTACCGTCGATTTCGGCCCATTAAAGTTGGACATTGTCTAAAATCGGACGTCCCTGACGTCATTCAACATTGTACCTTTACGACGGGTTCGATTTTCGGTACACAAACTATTGTTTTTCTGATACATACATCCCTAACGAAGGTGTTGAAACACGAAAAGTTTTTTATGGGACCGCTAAAATTCGACTTTTGAACATTTCAAAATTGCACTGAAAAAACGAAAACTTTTGGAATTTTTTTTCTCGGTTTTAACGAAATTTCCGGGACAATTTTTTTCACCCTCTTCTGCATCCTCTTTAAAGCTTTCAAAATCACCAAAGTACAAAGCTCTCGAGTTTACCCAAAATTTTAAAAAAATTTCGATACTGTGAAGGGCCGGCGTTTGAAAACGGACGTTTTTTTAAAACGGTTACGCTTATTCCCCATGCGTATTGCCCACCTCCAGAGATGACGGGTGACGCAAAAATTAGAAAAATTTTCCCCGGCCTTAAAGTGCAGAAAACCCGCCGCGCGCGAAAATTTTGGACATTTTCGAGAAAACGGGAAGGGGCCGCGCGACCGGGGGTATTTTTTATCGAAATCCTCGATCCTTTCCGGTCTAGGGCCACCCAAATTCCGTATCACACGCCCCCTCGTGGTGTGGAAAAAAACTCGTTTTATGGAAAACTCGTTCCCCCCAAGGTCGTATGTTAACAGAGTATTAGTTATAGTGATCACTATTGTAATAACATATATAGAACCTATTTAAAAGCACGATTTGGTTTTGTGTAGTACCTGTATTACCTGTATGTTTTGTAGTCATTGTTGAATCACATTTGAACTAAATTTGCATTTTATGTTGTCTTTTTAAAAACGTGATCAATCTTAGTTTTCTATTTTTGAGTACTCCTTTAAGAAAATTAGAAGGCAATACAATTGCTCTGTGGAAGATATAAAAACCCACTTGAAACATGACCTTAGCATCCTTGAGATATTGTTGGATGAGCGTAGCGAACGGAGCGAGTGAAGCGAAGACTTCAATTTCACTGACCCCCAAAAAAATTTAACTCGAGTGTTTTTTTTTTTTTTTCTGTCTGTTTGTTAACTCTCTTGCCAGGCAAACGGCATATCCGATCTTGATGAAAATTGGAGGGGACCTTCGAAATGTCTTAACTAAGAGGTATATTGTTTTTGGGTACAATCGAAGAAATATTTCTTATGAATATCGTACTTTTACGATTTTTTTTTAGTGCGATATTTTCGTGACATTTGGGCCGATTCTGACCAAACGGGTGAGGCTACAACGTTCATATTTTTACATGTACATTAAGGTAATGGTTATGTATTGCTTTTTGAAAGAAAAAAGTTGAAAAAGTTAGCCAGAATCCATAGAATAAAGGTTTTAATATGAGTTTGTTTTAGGTTTATAATAACAATTAACAGTAACAATAGAAAATTGACAATAATCACCTACAATACATTTACAAAGCACTTGCAAAGAAAAGTGGTCCCACGCAAACTAAAAACTTACAAAAAAGCTCATCCAACTCGGCGGACTCAAGTGTTTTCCTTGTAATGAATCACATTTTCAGCTCAGCTTTTATATGCCTACTCTCGCACAAACTATTAGTTCCTCACAGGATTGTCACTCTGTTTTGGTGATGGGGCGTCTTGGAGGTAGGTATAGATAGTCCCCTGTTGTGGATTCTGACGTTAAAGGTCCTAATGGTGGGTTCACAAGCCTACGTTATGACGTCGGAAGTGAGCTATCGACCAATCAGAGTGACGGGACGATGCGATGCGCCTTTCCTCTTCCGACGTCGTCAAAAATAGAACCGAATCCTATTTTCCACGCCGGAACGTCTCCGGAAGTTCAGCATACAAGCCTAAAATGATGTAAATATGTACGAAAATAAAGATTGGAGCTACTTGTTGGCATTCTAGCGAGTCTTTTATTGTACGAATTAATCGCATTTTCATAATCTGAACGTCGCTCATCGCATGTGAACACCTAGTGGCCAACATCGGCTACGCGACGTGACGTTGACGTCGCTACGATGGCTTGTGAATGTGAAACCCACTATAATGCATACTTCGTGGCTTTTAACGCAAGATCTACATCTACCAATCACAGCCTCATTCTGATTGGTTCGTTGGACCCGCGTTGACGTCCTACCCTCTTTACTTGCAGGTCGGGAATCCAGAATAACTCAAGACAAGTCTCCTATTATTTTGACACTATTATTATTGGTTTGCATTTATTTAACAACAGACATAAACTTTGTAGTAAAATCCAGAGAACGTTCAATTTAATAAAAAACATGTAGAAATTACACATATTATAACACAGCTAAGTGTAAAAGTAGACAACAAAAATATGAACAAAAATCTAAGACTACAGAAATTTGTAACTTTAAGACAAGATTACCTATAATTTTAAAAATGTGTTGAACAGAAAATTATGTATGGATATATAATTGTATATAGATCAGGACAGAAAGTAAATACAACATTTCCAAACACTTAATTTTGTAAGCGTTGGTCTACAATCATAGAGTTTTACATGTTTCTTTTGATAGTAAGACCATTGTCATTTGAAGATATCTATATTTGAAAGCTGTGGATTGTTGCAAAAGTCAATAACTCTGGGGATAAATGGATATTTTAGAGATGGTCTAACCTTGGAGCTGGGGGGTAAAAAAGTGAAGTATGGCGAGAATGCCAAGCTGGAACAAAGAAATCAATCGATAAAGTAACTGACCCATTCAAAGTAACAATTTGTTTAGAATGAAATCTTAAAAATTTCTTTTTGGGATGAGCGTAGCGAGCGTAGCGAGCGAAGCGAAGATTCCATTTCACTACACTGGAGAAAAAAATCCGGAATGTTTTTTTTTTTCTTTCTTTTTGTTTTTTTGTGTGTCTGTGAACACGATTCCGGCTAAACCAATACTCCAATTGCGATGAAATTTTTGGAGGCTAAGAAATCTCTGAACGAAGAACGGCACGGGGGAAAAATCGATCGAAATATTATTTCTCATGAAACGCAATTACGATTTTTTTCGATTTTAAAAAAAATTCTTCGACTTATAACATCTACATGCTTTATCCGATTGTAATGATTTTTTCACAGAACCTTAATTTAATGAATTAATATATTCGTGTAAAATTTTTGAGTGCAATCAAAAAAATTATTTCTCATGAAAATCGAAATTTTACGATTTTTTTCAATTTTTAACATTTCTTCGACGAATGAAACCTACATGCTTTATCCGATTGTAATGTTTTTTTTCACAGAACTTTAATTTATGAATCAATATATTCGTGTAAAATTTGAGCGTAATCGAAAAATTATCTATTAAAAAAAGCGCAATTTTACGCTTTTTTTTCGTTTAAAAAAATTACGCTCATCCATCAACGCGGCGGACTTAAGCGTTTTCCTAGTGTATTTGATTGTTATTGCTTAATTAAAACGGTATTCAACACATGATAATGAAATATGTTTTTTTTATAAATTAAATAATATTATTCCCCACGTTCGAAATTGTTCTACATGCGCGTATTGTATTTTGACTTCACTAGCATAGACGTTTGTCGATTTGGGAGTTAAATGAGAGGTCACTGGTTAAACATCGACATTATCAGTTAAAAGAGTGTTCACGTCAGGCATTTAAATTCCGTGTCTTACTGTGATCATTCAAATCACTCCCTTTTGAGGATAGAATCCGTGCTGTCACATAAACATAAACCTAAATAAAACCAAGTTCTACCTGCGAAGTGAACATATTTAAAACCGCGCGTAACCTTGAACTTGATAACACCGGTTATCAGCTGGCCAGTCCACAAGGTAGGGCCGGATAACGCCACTTCAGTATCTCCTTGGCCTTGGATAGTTAAGCCAGCGACCTTACGAACTTTTTTGCTTTACGAGCTTTATTTTGCATAAGCGTACGCAGGTGGCAGGGAGTCCTTGTCCCCCCCCCCCCTATTTTTGATCTTGTCACCTGGGGATTGATTGGATATTGCTTAACGTCTCATATTTATGAAACTAGGCTAATCGAGACGAAGGGTGGGACATAAGGAATGACGCGGGGGGACAAGGGGTGGACAGGCCTGTGCTGGTCAGAACCAGCCACAAGCGTATGGGGAGGGCAGGGGTTTTCCCCCACGTCGTGGTGTCTTCCGTCTGTCATCCGTCCGTGTTGTCGTTGTCGTCGCCGTCGGGGAGGTAGTCAAAGGGAAGGGGAAAGTTCCCCGACGACGCCCCCGTGCTCCCCACATTAGTTTCAGGGAGATAAAGTCCCCTAATCACGGACAAAACCCGAGAAGGTTGCGAGTTGGATTTGATGGCCCTTGTCACCGTGTGAAATTTTAGTGTAATTTTACCAACGAAGAACGAGACCCAGTACATTAAAAACTAATGTTGCAAATGTTTATTGACTTTGGCCTGTATGGTGAATGGATACAAGAGGGTCACCGCCATTCTTATTTAGATGTTCCAAAAAGAAATTTCAACACTCACTGAACCACAAACATACCCTGTGGCTGTACTAAACTATTTACCAAATTTATATGCTTGCAGAGACAAAAAACAATACATTATTATCACCACAATAATTATACCGGATTATTGTTTAATTTCTCTATTTGGTTATTCGGGAAACTTCCGTTAGTGGATAAATTTTCAACAATTCAGAAATTAATTGATTTTAAAAACGTGTTCACAATAGAAGTATAAAACGATTTTGCATTGTCAATTTGCATAACAAAATTTTTGGTGTTGGTAAAAAAACAAAAAAAACAAAAACATATTTTCTTTACCAAAATATTCACACAAAATATTTAATACATGGAAATACATGGAAAAAAAATAAATGGAAAACATGGAAAAAGACAAATTTTTTAAAACAATTATTATTGATAGGACCACCAATTATTTGACATATTCATGAATTCTTGCTCTGTGATTCTGCTTCACAACGCCATTTTTTCAGCAAATACTTAAAATAACATAAATATGTGCATTTTCTGATAGTCAGGGGTAACTGATTGAACAAATAAAGTCCAAGATAATCTACGTGCCTTTGCCCGATAAGTTTGTGTTAGTAGGGACACAGAGCGTATTTATAAGTATGGACGTGACGTCATAAACATTTTCGGCTGACATATTGCCGTACGTCAAGGATTGCCTTCCCAATATATAGCAGCCATATTCCCGTACATGAAGGCATTGTTGAAGACGAACAAAAGACGTAAATGAATATGAAGTAATGTAACATCTGGTATTAAAAATAGAGGATTTTTTATTGCACAGTAAATATTAAAATAGTTGAAGGTGTAAATCAAAGGCCTCCTGTGTTTAATAACTTAGTTCTAAGGTTAATTTTAGAAGAGTAACCTTTAATAGTTCCCTTCGATTTTGAATACTAATAAGCGATCTATAAAGGTGTACATACTATTTCATGTTTCATGATGCTTGAAATGTCCCACAAAGCTCAACGGCTTTTTCACTACTTCTATAACGTTGATTAAATTCAGAGGACCTTCGAAATCTGGTACCTTAAACCTACAGCTTTTTGGATGAGCGTAGCGAGCGTAGCGAGCGAAGCGAAGATTCCATTTCACTACACTGGAGAAAAAAATCCGGAATGTTTTTTTTTTTTTTTTCTTTTCTTTTTTCTTTTTGTATTTTTGTGTGTTTGTTAACACGATTCCGGCTAAACCGATACTCCCATTGCAATGAATTTTATGGAGACCTTCGAAATCTTTGAACTTAGAACTGCCACGTTTTTTAGCGCAATCGGGGAAATTTTTTCTCATAAAAAAACGCAATTTTACGATTTTTTTTTCGATTTTTAAAAAATTTCTTCGACTTTTAACACCCACATTTGCTTTATCCGATTGTAATGATTTTTTCACAGAACCTTAATTTTATGAATTAAGATATTTGTGTGAAATTTGAGCGTAAACGAAAAATTATTTCTCATGAAAAACAAAATTTTACGTTTTTTTTTTTTTTTTTAAAACAATTCTTTGACTTATAACACCTACATGCTTTACCTATTGTAATGATTTTTTCACAGAACCTTAATATTATGAATTTATATATTCGTGTTAAATTTGAGCGCAATCGAATAATTATTTCTTATGGCAAATTGCACTTTTACGATTTTTTCTTTTAAAAAAATTACGATTAATTAAAACAATTAAGTTAATTTTTTATTTTATTTAATTTAATTATAAAAATTAAGATAATTTTTTATTTTATTTAATTTAATTAAAAAAAATCTTCGACTAAGTAATGATTTTTTCACAGAACAACAGAAAATCCGCGTAACACATGGCATCTCAATGCACCATATACGCTCATCCAACAACGCGGCGGGACTTAAGCGTTTTCCTAGTTTTAATATTATGGAAACAACATTTTTTTGTGAAAATCACAAGTCTTATAATGATTGTGTCCAGAGATGAAATGAGAGATGAGCAAACAAGAGTAATTAGTTGGATGAGCGTAGCGAGCGTAGCGAGCGAAGCGAAGATTCCATTTCACTACACTGGAGAAAAAAATCCGGAATGTTTTTTTTTTTTTCTTTCTTTCTTTCTTTTTTTCTTTCTTTCTTTTTTTTTTTATGTTTGCCGATACTCCGATTGTTATGATATTTTATGGAGACCTTCGAAATCTTTGGACTTAGAACTGCCACGTTTTTTAGCGCAATCGGGAAATTTTTTTCACATAAAAAAAACGCAATTTTACGGTTTTTCGATTTTTGGATGAGCGAAGCGAAGACTTCAATTTCACTGACCCCCAAAAAATTTGGCTCGGGTGTTTTTTTGTTTGTTTGTTTGTTTGTTTGTTTGTTTTTTGTTTGTTTTTCTGTCTGTTTGTTAACTCTCTACCAGGCAAACGGCATATCCGATCTTAATGAAAATTTGACAGGACCTTCGAAATCTCTGAACTTAGAGGTGTATTGTTTTTGGGTACAATCGAAGAAATATTTCTCATGAATATCGTACTTTTACGATTTTTTTCGATTTTTGGTGCGATATTTTCGTGACATTTGGGCCAATTCTGACCAAACGGGTGGGGCTACAACGTTCATATTATACATGGACATTAAGGTTATGGTGATGTAGTATCTTTTGTAAGAAAAAGTTGAAAAAGTTAGCCAGAATTCATAGAATAACGCTTTTAATATAAGTTTTTTGATTTTTTGTGCGATATTTTTCGTGCCATTTGGGCCAATTCTGGCCAAACGGGTGGGGCTACAACGTTTATATTGTACATGGACATTAAGGTTTATAATGATGTAGTACCTTTTTAAGAAAAAGTTGAAAAAGTTAGCCAGAATCCATAGAAATAAAGCTTTTAATATAAGTTTTTTACGGTAAATAATACCAATTGACAGGTAACAAAAGAAACTTGACAACAATGACCTACAATGCGTAGGCAGCAAAACAAAGCACTTGCAAAAGTAAAGATATCCCACGCAAACTAAAAACTTTAAAAAGCTCATCCATCAACGCGGCGGGACTTTAGCGTTTTCCTAGTTAAAAAATTCTTCGACTTATAACACCTACATGCTTTATCCGATTGTAATGATTTTTTCACAGAACCTTAATTTTATGAATTAAGATATTCGTGTGAAATTTGAGCGTAATCAAAAAATTATTTCTCATGAAAATCAAAATTTTATGTTTTTTTTTTTTTTTAAAACAATTCTTTGACTTATAACACCTACATGCTTTATCCTATTGTAATGATTTTTTTACAGAACCTTTATTTTATAAATTTATATATTCGTGTTAAATTTGAGCGCAATCGAATAATTATTTCTTAATAAAATTAAAAATTTTCTTTTTTTTCTTTTTTTAAATTACGATTAATTAAAACAATTAAGTTAATTTTTTATTTTATTTAATTTAATTATAAAAATTAAGTTAATTTTTATATAATTCAATTTAATTAAAAAAAATCTTCGACTTAGTAATGATTTTTTCACAGAACAATAGAAAATTCGCGTAACACATGGCATCTAAATGCACCATATACGCCCATCCAACAACGCGGCGGGACTTGGGCGTTTTCCTAGTAAATAACTAAATGTTATAATATGGGATACACATTATATTAGAATATCAACGTGATAGCAGTTGAAACGGAACGAACAGAGAAACACAATAAACTGGCTTGAGGAACACCACATTTTATTTTAAATCAACTGTGCTGTCACGCGAAATTAACCGGGAATTCGTGATCCTAACATAGTATACATATCAAGATAGCGCTCGCATACAACACTCGAAGGTAATTCCGGTGTCAATATACGTCCATATCACCGAAATAGCACATTATTATTCATGTCACATGCCCAGACGTTTGCTGCATGTCCCACTATATAGTAACACCTGAGGCTTGATCCAGAAGGCCACGCCTCGTGTCTACTTCTTGTGAGAGCACCGGGGTCGAAATTTACTTTTTGCCACTAATGGCAACAATATAGTCCTCTAGCCCGAGGGCATTTTTACTAGCCTGCAACCTAATATAATAGGTTATATTGATGTAAAACTATCATACGTGAACGTTTTGTCATAATGTTCGCCGGGTTTGACGTGTGACTGTGGCTGTGGGATACTATGGAGTGACTGGAAACGATTTTCACCCTAAATTAGCCTATTCAGCCTAAACTAGAAAACGCTCAGTTGGACGCGTTGATAAGCGAGCACGTGCTATAGCTAGACCCACAATGCACATTTTTTTAAATTTTAAAATTTGCGACGTTCGCTGTCCACAGGGCCATGTTTCCGATATTTTTTATTATTGCTTAGGTATTTGGGTAAACCTGTATGTTAATCTTTACTTTGTGTTTATAATCCACCGCCATCTAGAGGACCTTGACTCATTGGGCAAAATATTTAAAACCCTTTGGTGACAAATAATAGACTGCTTCCTCGAAAGTATTTTGATTACTTCTAGGTGGCAGTGCATTAGAAACTTCGCGCGTCTTTTCGTTGCCATGGCAACGTTACTTTTGTTATAATGTAATTTCCATCTACACTACTTATCGGATCAAACTAAAATTAACATATTCGTGACCGGACGGACATTCTAAATGATTTGGCTATCTCAGATTTTGTCGCCGGTTAGTTTGAAAAAAAACTTTCGATTAACTTTAGTGTAACTTTTTAAACATTTTGAACGATTTTGCCACAAAACTAATGGCATTCAATCGAGAACAAAGCTTGCAGATGGTCAAAATTTCAACTCGATCCGAGCCTCCGTTCGAACGTTATGGCGAGACATACAAAAAAAAAAAAAAAAAAAAAAAAAAAAAACGAGTGACAAATTTTTCCGGCAGAGTCAAATGGAAACGCTCGCTTTCGCTCGCTTAATTAGGCGATTTTTATTTTGTTTACATAACGAGAATAATTTTCCATACTAGGTAGCGCACATCTACAGGAAACTCGTTATGGTTATCGTTCCGAAATACTAGGAAACGCTCAGTTGGACGCGTTGATAAGCGAGCACGTGCTATAGCTAGACCCACATTGCACATAAAATTTATGGCGTTTTGCGTTTCCAATATTATTTATTATTGCCAAGGTATTTGGGTAAACCCGTGTGTGAAAACCTTTACTTTGTGGATAAAATCCACCGCCATCTAGAGGACCTTGACTCCTTGGGAAAACTATTTAAACTCTTTGGTGACAAATAATAGACTGCTTTCTCGAAAGTATTTTGATTACTTCTAGGTGGCAGTGTATTAGATAGAAACTTCGCGCGTCTTTTCGTTGCCATGGCAACGTTACTTTTGTTATAATGTAATTTCCATCTACACTGCTTATCGGATCAAAATAAAATTTACATATTCTTGACCGGACGGACATTCTAAATGATTTGGCTATCTCAGATTTTGTCGCCGGTTAGTTTGAAAAAAAAAACTTTCGATTAACTTTAATGTAACTTTGTAACTTTTTGAACGATTTTGCCACAAAACTAATGGCATTCAATCGAGAACAAAGCTTGCGGATGGTCAAAATTTCAACTCGATCCGAGCCTCCGTTCGAACGTTATGGCGAGACATACAAACAAACAAAAAAAAAAAAAAAAAAAAAAAAAAAAAAAAAACCAGTGACTAATTTTTCCGGCAGAGTCAAATGGAAACGCTCGCTTCCCCTCGCTTAATTAAGATTTTGAACGGCAATTGGTAATTCTGGAAAAAGTACATTATTATGTTTCTTGTTCACCGTGTGCAATTGTAGCGTAATTTTTCCAACGAAGGAAGTTTCCTAAGTTGCCTCGGACTAACCCCAAAACCCATCCCTTACAAACGAATATTACAAATGAAAATTTGGGGTTTTGGGCCTGTATGGGGGGAGGATAAAAGGGTCACCGCCCCCTTTTAATAAAAGATTTTTCCCAATAAAAAATATCAACACTCAAACCAAAAACATACCTGTATGCCCTACTTTTTTAAAAAAATTTTTTTTTAAGCCGCAGGGGAAAAATATAAAAATTTTTGCACACATTTCCCTTTTTTCCGAATTATTATTTTAATTTCTCTTTTTTTGGTTTTTTCGGGAAACTCCCGTAGTTTGGAAATTTGTTAATAAAAATTTTACTAAGATTAAAAATTTTATATTAATTTTTAAAACAGGGGCCCACAATAGATGGGGCCCGGGATAAAAAACGATTCTTGCTTTGTCCCCTTAGCCGCTTGCGGAAAACAATGTGCATAACAAATTTTGGTTTTCGTAAAAAAAAAAAAAATAATGTCTTTATTTTTGTTACGACAGAAAAGGGAATTTAAAAAAGATTCACAAAAAATTTTTAAAAAAAGGGGAATTTAAATTTAAAAACAAAAGACACTTTTTTAATTAAAATTCTAAAAAAAAAAAAAAATTAAAAAAAAAAAATTTAATTAATTAATTCGCCCCTAGCAAGAGACACATAAAAAAAAAATTAAAAATTTAAAAGTTGTTTAAAATCGGCCTTGCTGATTCTGGCTTTTGATCCGCGGGTTTCCCTGGATTTTACTACCCCGGGAGCAAAGTTTCACTAGCCTGGGGCGGGGCGGCGAGCTTTAAAATTTTCGACCCCTGGTTGGGGGAGTCCCCCTGAATCCCCTCCCAAGGTTGGGGGGGGGCCCCTTGGGTTTGGGGGGAAGTAGAAAGAACAAAAACACTACACCCAAGGATGCAAAATCCAGCGAAACATCCAGAAGGGGGGTGTGTGCCCCAAGTTTGGAAACAATCAGTGGGAAAAAAATTTTGTGACTGGGGAACCCAAAACCCCCCAAATTGCAGAGGCGGTGATGGAGGAGGCGGGGCCCTTCACTTTGGGCCGGGAAGACCCGCCCACACTGCTTTACGGCCGGCCCGGACCCCCGGGAAACGGGAAAAATTTACGATTTTATTTTGTTCCGGTTGCAAAAACACAAATTTGGGAATTATAAAACATGTAAAATATACTTACCAATATTAAAAAAAGGAAAATTTAAAATAAGACACAAAATTGGAAGCCACTAAAAAGGGAAGAAAGGTTCACGCCCTTTTTAGCTTAATGTAAAAAGTAAAACCCCAAAAGTAGGGGAAAAAAGAGATTGATTTTTTTTTTTAGAGAAAAGGGAATTAAGGGGGTTTTCAAACTACATCCCCAAATTAGACACAATTTTCCCACAGAAACTTTAAAGGGCCCCCCTCTTTATTTTAAAAAGAATGTCTTGGGTGATTTTTCTGTGAAACCCCCCCCCCCCCCCCCCCCTTTTTTGTGCTAGGAAAATTTTTACACCGTGGGCCAAAATTTAAATAAATGTAGGGCCCCACTCCCATCGGGAACTACTCGTCGCGGTTTCCCTAAAGGGACGTACTGAATCTTTTGTGACCAAACAAATTCCCCCTGTGGGTTTTTGGGTTTTTAGCAAATTTAGCCAGTGACACATAAAGCCAAGTAGGCGCCATGGGCAGGCCATGGGTTTGAAAACTTGAAAGAAAGAACATAAGCACCGAGAAAAAATTCTTTTTTCCCCGTGAACCCCCATCGTCAATGCGAAAAAGATTACAAATTTAAAAAACTTTGGAAAAAAACCCAAAAACACTTAAAAATCTTTTGGGCAATATTCGTCTTGCTAACTTTTTTCCCCCTTAAAGCAAGTCTCCCCACTGAAATATACCGGGGAAACAACACCTTTTAAATTAAAGGGAAATTTGGACCTCAAATTCGCCATTCCAGTTGCAAAATAAAGGGTGAGCTTTTCCCCCTTCCAACTCCCATCGACAAACGCAGGGGGAAGGGTTTCCGGGTACCATGAAAACGGCACCCAAAAATGATTGTGGGGGATTTCGTCACTCAAAAGATCCCCCCAGTTTTCCCGAACCCTAAATAAAATAATATTAAGTTTTTAATTCAAGACTTCGCGACGAAGAAAAAAATTTTTTTAGATTTTGTCGCCAAACTAAGTTTATTTAAATGTCAAAAAAGAAGCCCGGGGTTTGGGTTTTAAATCTAATTCTGCATTGGACCATCATGATGTTTTCTAGGGAACAAAAAAATAAGTTCCAATCACCAAAACAAAAAAACCCCAAAACTCTTATTGGTACTACACGTCCCAAAGAGCAGTAAAGTTTGAAGGTTTGGGCTAACAAATTTTTCCAAAAAGGGTATTGTACCACCTTTTGGCCTAATTTTAAAGTCGAAGAAAAACCCGTCCCCAAAAAGCATACAAAAGGGCCCTTTAACCCAAAAAAATAAGCAAAAAATTTACTTATTAAATTTTTAAATTTAAAAAGAAAAAACTCGGGAAAAAATTTAAATTTAAAGGGGAAAATTTTTGGGAAAAAGTATATTTGCGAATGCTAAACCCTTAAAAAAATCAGCGGGATAAAATACAACCCCGTTGATTCCGGGTCCCCTGGAGAAACGCAATCAACCCGCCGGTAAGTAAACCCTTTTATATTTCCACGGGTGTTTAAATAAATCTTTGAAGGAACCTGATGATTTGTTTGACTCTTCTACAGATTTCTGCAAATGAAAGAAGGATAGTTATTAGAAAGAGGGATTTTATAAACAGTTACCTTAGTATGAAATAATAAAGTCTAACAGGCAACAGTGCAACATAATACCAACATAAACTTTCATAAATAAGCTATTTTCACTATGTTTGAAGATAATATTGAACTTAATTGTTTCCTTGTGCGGACAGGAATCTTTATATTATACGTGCTGGGATTTGACTTTACTCACTTGCTCCTTACTATTTCGGATAGTACCGTCTTTACCTGCCTGTCCGCGCGGACCACGCCACAACATCTGACTGTTTGATTTTGGTTATTCGATTTTGATTGTTGTAAAGAGCCCTATTAATCCACGGGAGGGCTTTAGAGCGCAGTTTTACACCCAAAAAAGCCCTGTTTTGTTAAAACTGCACACAAAACATTCGTTAATACATAGTGTTATTAAAATGAACTTCTACACAATTTCTTTTACAAAAATTAATAAGTTACATTCGTTTATAATTAATTATTTGATATCCAAAACTTCGGAAAAAAGTAATGATAAAAATTAACACAGCTCTTTAAAACTGCACTAGTGCTAGAGCGCTCCAGTAGTTGATTAAAAGACCGATAGGACAAAAATGAACACTGTGCGTATGGACAGGCGGGGAAACGAGAAAACCCAGCTGAAATATTAGGAAGCAGAGATTTTACTGAACACCAGAAAACTTCTACGAGAAAAAGGCAATGCAACAATCATGGTGGGAATGCGAAGAATTCCCCTCAGCATGAGGTACTCTCATAAAACTTCCCTTATTAATAAAAACCTCCCCACAGAGAATTAATGAAATATTTCATACCTGCATTTCTTCCAACTCGGCGGCGACACCATCACTTGTCTTCCTCCTAACCCACTGCAGAGCCTTGTTTGCATCCTCCTTCCTCCCTCGGGATAGAAGGTAGTAAGGAGATTCAGGCATAAAGGAGAATGTCACGGCGAATACGCCAGGGAGGATGATGGACGCAACGGTCAGCCAGAAGTAAGAGACGAAGCTCCGAAGACGTATACGTAGAAAAAAACCAACAACCATGATGACATTGAAGAGAGAGGCTGAGGGAGCCTCGAATACTGTCCGGATAAGAGAATTCGTTCGTTAGTCGCGAATACCTGGTTTATAATCAGCTAAAGTTTTCTGTTCGAGTCTGGAATGTTTGTTTAAGGGAAAAAAATAATTGTAAACGTTGTCATATTTTTAAACATATTTTAATTGTTCTGGTCCTTTGATCCCCTACGGCCCTTAAATACTCACTAAATTAGCCTTTGGGAACCCCCAAAAAGAGCGACACCTGCTTTATTGGTATTATAAATGCCCACTTCTAATTTATGTCAGTCAGTAAAATTACATTGGAATTTTTATTTTATACATAGTTTACACTAGCGTGGACAAATTTAGTCGAAGTTGTCCTTAGCAACGAAAAATTGGAAACTAAACAGCAGTCGTTCCCCCTGCCCCCCAAAACAAGTAGATAATCTTCATAAATACTTAGATTCAACATAGTAACACAAACATGATATAAGTTGGGATTCGTAGGTTTATGTTTATTATAAATTTTATAAATTTCTTCAATATAATAATAATAAATGAATGTCAGTTTTCACATTTCTATAATAAGCAAACATAACCCACAAAGAAGGATTACATTTTTTTTTAAATAAAGCATTTAGTCATGAATGGTTTCAAGAACATGTAATGTTGTTACACTAATCGGTGGGAATAATTAATGCGATTGTAGGTAAGAGTGTTGAAATACTACCCGTTGATTTACAATGAGAACAATACTGTGTTTAGCGTCACAACTTGGTGTTTCTGTTTTGCCATGAAAAGTATTGTCACACTAATTGACATAATAATTTAACATACTATTTTAATGGAAATTAAAATGTACCAATCAAATATTCTACAAAAGTGGTCGGGATATTGTTTATCAGAAATCATTTACTTGCTTCCCTGGATATAGGATCAAAAAATAGTTATTGCCTTACCTCGGCAATCTCTCCCACGTACATAGGAACCACAGCACACATGGTTCCCATAGCCAGACCAGCGATGATGCGCGCTGCGTAGATCATGGCTACTGACTCGGCAAACATGATCAGTAGCCAGCTCAGAATGAAAG
Organism: Sweltsa coloradensis; assembly: GCA_024449915.1. Lineage (NCBI taxonomy): Eukaryota > Metazoa > Arthropoda > Insecta > Plecoptera > Chloroperlidae > Sweltsa > Sweltsa coloradensis. Next base: position 1,056 of record JAMZAV010006792.1, on the reverse strand, counting down.
GGACAGACAGGCCCCACAGCGTCCATTTACGACCTGGGAACCAAGATGTACATAATGTTATATTGGGAGAGCAGGCACGATTTATGCTAAAGAAAATTTTGGTTTTTAAGTAGACCTAATAGTAATTATTTTGGGCAAATTGTTGCTTCTGTGGAGTTTACTCAAAAGGAAATATATCATATTTATTCATGATTCTTATAAGCTTCATTTTTTCTTTTGTTACCAGTTCCTTAGAAACGCCATTCTACTAAACCAAAGTAAATAAATGGATACGTTTGTAAATATTTGTAAGATGTAGGCCCTACTTAGGGAAATGTGGACCATGATTAATGAAAAGAGAACATCCAAGCCCAGAAAAATATATTCTACATTCTTGATGTTTTGCCAAATTAAGCCTCTAACTGACTGCCAAAAACAATCAAACATCATTATGGTGACCTGAAACTAAAAATGATTTTTTAAAGTTATATTAAATACAATCCAGCAATTTCAAATACTACACAGGGGAAGACGGGACGAACAGTCGAAAATCTAAAAATAAGAATGGTAAACTAAGTTTGGGGATTACTGTAAGAATTAATGTTATGGTCACTATTTTTTATTTATGTCTCTATTTGCAACAGGCAATGTAGCCCACTAGTGCAAAATTAATAGAGAAGGGAGGAGGGGAAACCCGGTTCCGGCACATAGCCTACTCCTACCGAAAAGTACCAAGGGGACCAACGGCTTTGCGTCCCACCGAAAGGACGGTGTAACTTTGGGCAGTTTATATAGGTTCCTCCACTAACCCGGACTGCCGAGCAGACGGCGCCAAAGGAGAACGAAGCTGTCACACAAGCTTACGAACCCTAGTCTGCTCTAGCCAGCGATATACGTGTGTTTCAGGGCAGAGCGGCGACCCACTCAACCCCTGACCACGCCCGATGTTGCTTAATTATGCAGTGGGTTCCCGGAAAGTAGGAACTTTGGTTTTTAAAAACGACCGCGGGTTAAATTTTTCCTGGGTACTTTTTTGAAGGAAGTAACCGATCTAGGAAAAGTTTTTTTATGCTGTAT